>QJPP01000559.1:657500-885462 GCA_003996215.1 Jaltomata sinuosa
AGGTGTGGAAGGCATTGATCTCATCGCACTATTTTTCCACCTTACATCTCAAAAGAGCTAGACCTGTACTAATCGTACAGTGTGATCGATGTTTTACCAGTAATGAGCAGAACCTTTTTGTATTTGATGAAAGCCTTAATAAGGCGGAGGAGAAGATGTTCACAAAAGTACCTCTCAAACGCGAGCTTATGATCAACAAGGCTAGTAAGAACTCACCTCATCTTCGATACTCTTGTGAAGGTGTTCTTCTAATCACGGCTGTATATACTCCCCCTACTTATGTCATTTTCAACCCAATAACACAAGAGGAAGTAATTGTACAACACAAATTCGACCCTGGCGACTTGTGTGCTTTTTATTATTGTTCATCAACCAGAGAATTCAAACTTCTTTATGTACGAGTTGAAAGATCTGAGTGTCAGTATTCCACATACTCTGTCAGGACACAAACGTGGAGGAAAATTCATTGTCCAAATCCAAACCTTTTGCCACATGTCTATCCTGCAATTGTCAATGGAGCAGTGCATTTGCTCGTGGGCAAAGATTTAGAGAAACCAGATACTCCTCCTTGTTGTAAAGGAATCATGGTGCTTAATATGGACAAGGAAGAGGTCTCACACATGCCTCATCCCGGAACTCGTGTATGTAGCTCATGGAAAATACATCAAACAATGTCTCTCTTAGTGAAGGATGAGTCTCTGTCTTTCTGCCAAGTGAACATCTTTGAGAATGTGATGGATATATGGATGTTGGGAGACTATGAAAAATGGTTATGGACCAAAAGATGCAAGGTTAATCTTGTATTTAATAATCGAGGTATCGGTTGCAGTATGAGTCTTGCTCAATATAGTTACTGGGAAGTGGTTATGTACATGTCTTTGCAAATAAAGCCTTTGCACTTCGTGGATGGTGAACTGGTATTTTATTGGCTTAACAGAGGGTTATTTATGTATAATATGGATCATAATACTTTGAGGAATATTGAAGGTCCACATGGCTCAAAGGCATTTACTTGTAAGCCTTATAAAAAGAGCCTCTTGACCATAGCCTAGCTTTCTTTAAGTTGTATCATACACATGTATTCATTATGCACGCATTAGTGTAATGGTTTATTTACACCTTGAAGTGGTTATGAACACATTAGTTTAATGATTTATTTACCTCTTTATGGACTCGTTTCATGCAGTGTGATCCAAGCGAATAATATAGCGTTAACTAGCCAAGATGTTGGCTTGATGCATCAACTTCTAAGGCAAGAATGGTACTCTGCTTCTGTCACATTTGACTAATCGCAGACTTTTCTTGGTTATATACCTTATTCAACTAGCATGTAATTAACCTTCTATGGAATTCAACTAGCTGATTTATTTCTTAAAGGTTATTCATAGGTTACAGACAAGGTAAAATGTAACAATTGTCTGCATTAACTTAGAAAGTTTAGTAGTACTGTAAAATAGACATTAATGCTTCACCAAACTTCTTAACTTAATACTCATTGTTTTGCATCTTAAACATTCCAGCCAAAAATAAAACATAAACATTCATTGGTTTGCATCAACCAAAAATAAATACAAGCATTCAATGCTTAGCACTAGTCAAAACATATTAAATTTGGGAGCTCCCATTAGCCTCTTCCTAGCCTTCAACTTTCCCAGCTTCTTCTCTCTTGTGCTACCATTAGATGCAAAAACTACCGTGGACAGTCCTTCATCAACTTGCAAAAAAACACAATACCTAGAAAAGAAGATAAGAAGTGTTACACACACATATATATATAGGTAAATGTAAAGGATGTATGATATTCGACTCACCGCAATTGTTGAATATGAAAAATATTCCAACAATTATGAGGTATAGAATTGTGGAAGCCAAGATATACCAAATCATCCTTCGATTGAATGTCGCAAAGGATGACATATCCCCAGAACTCCTCGCTGCATTGACTCGCGAAACAACAGACTCCGCTCTCACTATGCTGAGTGAGGCGTTTTCTTCTTGGCCTATATCACCGCCTGCTGTCTCAATCCTTTCATTCTCCGACACTCCAATCTCAACTACTTCAACCATAAGAAGTTCTCTTCTCTCATTCAGATCACGGATGGACCCATCCATCCTCCTCAATCTCTCCCTCGCCATGTTGATGACGACTGTCATACCACATCCGGAAGTTATCGTCACGACCACAGTGATGATTCCCGCACTCCAGCATCCAATCTTGTTTGATACTTGAAGTATCAAACCTCCCACAGTGTACAACAACAGAAATCCCAAACTGATCACCAAACCATTCAGAATACCATCTGCTCGGTTCTCATGCTTCAGCATCTCCATTTGAAGAGCAGACCCTCGCTCCTCAACCGACACCAGAGAACTGACATTAGATTCTAATGCCCTTAAACCACCACCACGAGATGATGAAGAAGAAGCCATTTCGAATCAAACAATAACTTCAAGTTTTCTAAATGTGTGTATGAAAGAAAATATACTTTTATTTTAACTCTTGAATTTGATTGAACAGAACATTGTATATAAAGGCAAATATACACAAAAATCCCCAACTCTCTTCCTTCTCCACAGCAGAAACCCTAGTCCATTTTTGGCTAGGGCTTCATCAACTTTCTCTAATTTCAGCGTCTGTTCAACCATTTTGGGGTAAAGAATTAAGGAATTTGTCTTCCTCCTCAACTCTGAAACTTTGACTCTTATGGAGAAATTGAAAAAAGGTTGTACCTTAAGCACAGAGCATTAAATGCTCTTCTTTGTCTTGAGTCCCGGATTTCAAAACAAAACTTTGAAATCCGAATTCATTATCTTTTTCTTTTCGGAAAATTAACTTAAGCCAATAAATTTCGATCCCTCCGTCTATTTTTATTTGTCACATTTTAATTTACGAAAATTTTGAGTAAACTTCAAAGTTAAATTAAATTGAATTAATTTAATATTTAAAATTTAAAATTTAGATGATCGAAATTTATATAAGAAAATATTATAAATTATAAAAATAATGATAAGTAAAAGTGAACGAAAAGGAGTACTTAAACACCAATGATGTTGAGTTTACCAAAATTACCTTACAGATAATTCAAAAACTAAGGATAAACACAATGACATGTTAGGATTTTAAGGTAATCGTGAGGGGTGAATAAGGGAAAAACACTGTCAAAGGAAAATTAATAGGCGTTAGCCATGAAAATAAAAAATATATTCATTTTATTTGGAATTTTTAAAATTAGAGTTGTGTTTGGCCATAGTGTTTGGAGTTAATATTTAGAGTTTAAATGTAAAAAAAATAAAAAATTGAACATGAATATAATTTAAATGGAGTTATTTTATGAAAATAAAAAATAGAATTTTTTTGAAAAAAAATAATTAAAAAGTGAAAAAAAGTGAAACCAAATAAAATAAAAATACCTCAGGTGTTTTTCAAAATTCCAAATACAACTTCAAGTTATATTTAATATTTTTATGGCTAAATAAAAACTTCAAAATAAAGTGAATAAATATTTTGAAATAAAATAAATAATATTCATGATCAAACGGGATAAATCGCTTAGTGGAAATTGTCCGGGGAGAAATGAGGAACTTGAATATCTTGAGGATACTCCCTACTATTTTACTTGTGTCCATGTCCCTTACTAAAAATCAATAGAACCAAAATAATTGTCATTTTAAAAAATTAAAGTATAATTATTTGTTTGATTTCACGTTTATTTTTTAATTACAAATATGGACAAATAATATTCTCTTTGTTCTTTTTTAGTTGTCATAGTTTTCTTCTTAAGAGTTTAAACGATACAAATTGTGATCAATATTTAAAATATAACTTTTTATCATATTGATATAAAAAAAATTACAATTCATAGTATTTTTTATATAGTTTTTAAATATCAAAATTTTAATCTAAGAATATCAAATTAATTTAATCTAATTTAATTTCAAAAATTAATCAAATTGACTCGAAAAAAGTAAAACATCACAAATAAAAAGTAACAGAGGGATTTTAAGTGAAATCGTTGAGGGGTGGAAGAGAAATGGGGTTTTTTGAGGATATTTGGGTTCCTATAATTTAGATTAATTGTTTTGGAACTAACCATATTCAAATGTTTACCCTCCGATAATCTTTATTTATTCAGTATATTAAAAATAGATGTTAATAATTTAGGTTAAAAAATTGATAGATAATTTGCTATTTTATTTTCTTTTATCCTTGCTATTAAATATTATCCATTATTCAATGCATTTCTCAAAGTATTTTTTAAATTGAGAAAAGATTATTTTTCAAAGTATCAAATTTATTATATTCAAAAGGTGATATGGTAAAATTATCTCCATTATTTATTATTTTTTAAGGTATGTACCAAGTTTGGACAAGTAAAAAATGGACCGAGGGGAGTACCTAAAATAAATGCTAGAAATTGGGGAGAATATATTTTAAACACAATTAATTAAATGTTAAAAGTATTAACCTAAATGTTAAATGAGTTGTTTAATTTATATATGAGATGCTAAATGGGTTAAGTATTCTTAATTGATCACTAATTTAACGCAAGAATTAACGCAAAAATCAGTTATTATACCAAAAGTACTCTACATTTTTTGGTTAACATGCAGAATTATATAAGGGAAAAAAAACAGTTATTATACAAATATACTACATAATACATTAAAGAGAATTGAAATACATTAAAGATACAAATAAAAGATATTCTCTTATTACATAAGAGAGAGTTGGGCGGCAAGCAGGCACGCCTCCGTCGACGTGTTTGCTTCCTCCTAAGAATAGTTTCGTCATTTTATATGTTTTTGTGTATTTTTTTATTCTTACTACGCAACGTCCTTTAGTTTTAAATTCATGCTTTTTTGTTATATCGTTATTACTTTAAATGCGAATGATATTTGTGTAAATTTTAAAATTACTTTGAGTACCAAAAAATGACAATCGATGAACAAAAGTATTTCGATTATGGACATCCTAGTGGATCTCCTCACATATTTTAGACTAAAACTTAAAAATTATTTAATCAACACACTTAAAATATTTTAATATTAATAATATTTATCATATATTTATTTTGCACTTAATAAGATAATTTACTACCATACAAATATATATAACTTATTTTACATTAAAATTTCAAATCATTTATCACAAATATATATGTAACACTATTTAAAAAAATAATTTGATAAACAAATATTGAGCCGGTGCTCTCGTCACTAGTAGTAACATATGTGAAAGTTAACTGCTCATACGAAGAAACAAAGAAGAAAAAATGATTACGTTAATATACACTCTCTCCATTTCTTTTTAATTGTCATAGTTCTCTTTTTAAAAGTCAAATGATGCAAACTTTGACCAATATTTTAAGATGTATTTTTAATCATATTGAAAAAAAATACAATTATAGTATTTTTCATATAATTTTTGAATATCTAAATTTTAATTTTAAAATATTAAATTAATCTAATCTAATTTAACTTTAAAAATTAGTCAAATTAACTATCAAAAAATGAAACACTTACAACTAAAAAAAGGAACAAAGGGAGTAGTTAAAACAGATTATGAAAGTGTTTAGTACATTAAACATACAAAAAGTATCCTTGGCAGTATACTTTTTGTTCAATATGGTTATAGGGAAGTGGTTAATGGTGAACTGAGGGTTATTTATGTATAATATGGATCATAATATACATAGAATTTCTTGGGATTTAGCTTTCCCTAGTTGAATCGTAAATGACGCATTGATATTGTATAAGCATTTGAAATATATTATGAAATAATATATTGAAATTAAAAAATATGAAATTATATTGGGCGGCCTTAAAATAATGGTCAGGTGGACCTCTCATTCTCAGGATATAATATCGAAATGTAAGTCCTCAGGCCCAGTCATTGTGCAGCTTCTGTATAGAAACTAGGGAGTCTGTTTTAACCTAAATGAGTCTATAATCTTTTTCTCAGAAGCTAGATGTTTGACTTAAAAGAGATAATCAGAAGAAAATGATCGGGTGTAATCTTATTCTTTTTACCTTTCTAATTTTGGTGCTTTTTAAGAAACAAAAGGTTGTTTGCTTGAACTGGTGTTTTCTTTGTAAGAAAATATTCAAGCAGACAGCACAAGCAGATACGTCGACCTGTCGTGTGCTTATCCCCTTTTATAAGTAAGTAAGTAAGTAAGTAAGTAATAATAATAATAATAATAATAATAATAATAATAATAATAATAATAATAATAATAATAATAATAATAATAATAATAATACAAAACCTATTTTTAAAATTTAAAAGTCTATTCCTATATAATCGATTACAAATCCTATTTAAATATGAACAGATAAACTAACAAGTTTTAAATCCCAAGTAAACTACAACTTTAAATTATTGTCCTATTTATTTATTTCTCACTTCTATCCACCTTGAAGCTTTAGCTTTTGTTCTCTGACTGCGGGTAATACTCTAAACTCTCAAGTTACTTATTTCTTTGTTTTGTCATTCCAATATAGTTTTTTCATCTAAACTATCATCATCTATTAAAAAAATGTTTTTTTTTTTTACGTGAACTATCACAATTTACTCAACTAGGTTTGTTTTAATACATAAATAATTATCGTTGATAGTTCAAGTAGGAAAAAGGAACAACTGAATAGAGGTGTGCAAGAAACTGTTTAATCGATAAATCGAATAAAAAAAACACTATTAGTTTATTGGGTTAACGGTTTTATAAAAAAAATATTGGATTATGGATTCGTTTTCTGGTTTTATGATTTTGGTTAATAGTTAAATCGATAATACTCAAAACTCTCAAGTTACTTTATTTCTTGGCTTTGTCATTCCAATATAGTTTTCCGATTGAACTATCACCATCTATTAAACAAACATCGAAGTTAACTAGGTCAACTATTAATTGTTCTTTTTTTTTCCTACGTGAACTATCACAATCTCCTTGACTAGGTTTATTTTAATACATAAATAGTGATAGTTGATAGTTCAAGTAGGAAAAAAGAACAACTGATTAGGGGTGTGCACAAAACGGTTTAACCAATAAACCGATCCGAAAAACACTATTGGTTATTGGGTTAACAGTTTTGTAATTTTTTTTTATTGGATTATGGGTTCTGTTTCTGGTTTTATGATTTTGATTAATGGTTAAACCGATAACCCAATAAAATTTTATTAAAACTACTATTTTGCCCCTAATTATATAATTATGGCTATAACATTTTACAAACCCTCTTTCATTTCTTTTTAGTATTACTTTCGTTTAATTAATAAGTTAGCTAGAAACAGACTAGTAATAGAGATTCAACAGCTTGCCTTATATAGTCTTTTAAATAAGGCATGGTAATTAGCAATTTGCTTCTACTTGTGGACGAGTATGATCATATATATGATCATTTTCTTATCGGTTAAATTGAGCTGTCAAGGACCAAAAATCGATAATAAATATCTTATTGATTTAGTTATCGGTTTGGTGTATTTATAAATCGAAAACCGGTAATACATAAAAACAGACTGAACCGACCGATACGCACCCTTATAGCTGATAGTTGAGGTGTGAAATGTGAAACTCACGAGTTTCACATCCTAACTATCACTTGTTCCCTTTTCCTACCTAAACTATCACCATCTATGCATTGAAAGATACCTCAACTATTAGTTGTTAGGATGTGAAAACGCACCCTTACAGCTGCTAGTTGAGGTGTAAAATGTGAAACTCATGAGTTTCACACCCTAACTATCACTTGTTCCCTTTTCCTACCTAAACTATCACCATCTATGTATTAAAAAACACCTCAACTATTTGTTATTAGGATGTGAAACTCGCGAAGAAGCGATAGTTCAGGTGTGTTTTTGATCATTAACTCTATTGTGATGCTATCATATGCAAGTTTTTATGTGAAAGTTGTTTACTAACCTTCTGCTTTATAGGTCATGGCACTTGAATTGTTCACTTGGATTACACAACTTTTGGCTCATACAGATGATGATGATGAAGATCCTGAGGGAACTCTTACACATTTGCCTAATTGTCTCATCATTGATATCCTTAGTAGACTTCCAGCAGATTGCCTTCTTAGATACCAAAGAGATTGCAAGGTGTGGAAGGCATTGATCTCATCGCGGTATTTTTCAACCTTACATATCAAAAGAGCTAGACCTGTACTAATCATACAGGACATTCGCGGTTCTACCAGTCATGATCAGCAGAGCAGAGCCTTTTTGTATATGATGAAAGCTTTAATAAGGAGGAGAAGATGTTCAGGAAAGTACTTCTCAAACGCGAGCTTATGATCAACAAGGTCAATAATAAGCTTCAATACTCTTGTGAAGGAGTTCTTCTGTTCAAAGATGTATGTTCTCCCCCTACTTATTTCATTCTCAACCCGGTAACACAAGAGGAAGTAACTGTACAACATAAATACGACCCTGGCTATTTGTGTGCTTTCTATTATTGTTCGTTATCAAGAGAATTCAAACTTCTTTAAGCACGAGAAGAAAAATCTATGTGGCAGTATTCCATATACAGTGTCAAGACACGGACGTGGAGGAAAATTCATTCTCCCACTCCCACTCCCACTCCCACTCCCAAACCTTTGCAGTATGTCTCTCCTGCAATTGTCAATGGAGCAGTGCATTTGCTCGTGGGCAAAGATTTAGAGAAACTGGATACTCCTCCTTGTGGTAAAGCAATCGTGGTGCTTAAAATAGACAAGGAAGAGCTCTCCAATATGCCTCATCCCGGAAATGTATGTAGCTCATGGAAAACACATCACGCGATGTCTCTCTTAGTGAAGGATGATGAGTCTCTGTCTTTCTGCCAATTGTTTATCTTGGAGAATGTAATGGATATATGGATCTTGGAGGACTATGAAAAATGGTTATGGACCAAAAGATGCAACGTTAATCTTGTATTTAATAACCAAGGTATCCTTTCCAGTATATGTTTTGGTCAATATGGTTATCGGGAAGTGGTTAATTATATGTCTTGGAAAATAAAGCCTTCGCACTTCCTGGATAGTGAACTGGTATTTTATTGGTATAACAGAGGGTTATTTATGTATAATCTGGATCATAATACTTTGAGGAATATCCAAGGTCCACAAGGGTTAATGGCATTTACTTGTAAGCCTCATAAAGAGACCCTCTTGACCATAGCCTAGCTTTGGAATAAACTTATTCTTTTACCTTTCTAATTTTGGTGCTTTTAGGAAACAAAAGGTTGCTTGCTTGAGCTGGTGTTTCCCTTGTAAGGATGTGGATGAGATATTTTTAGATGGTTTGGTGTTTCTTGAGTAATGTCAAGATCCGTGAAGGAGTTGATGTTCAACACTCGGAACATTACAGCTTGCTCAATGGAGGAGTAGTCTCCAATCCCTTATTTTCTTTTGGTGCCCCCATGTAAATCATGTTTGTGCAAAGGATTAAGTGTCTTTTAGAGAGAATCATATTTCATAGATTTTTCCTCTTTTTTTTGATGTATCTCTTATATACAGACAAAGTTGGCCTTGTTATTATCAATGAAATCTTTTACTTCTGCAAATATAGCAATTCCACCTTTTAGTAAAAGAAAAGAATTTTGAGTTCTATACAATGACAGTTTAAAAATTCATTATACTACCTGTGCATGTAACTTAAATTCTTAACAACAAAAATAGACTTTTTCCTAGCCTCCTATAGTAGCCCCTTACAAATTCTTCTCCATGTTCTCTCCTCCTCTCTCTCTCTCTCTCTCTCAAGTTTTGAAATTTCTGTCACCTCAATAACTATGCTCTGCTTTAATTGGTCATTTCAGATTTAGCAAATTCTGGTGCTGCTTTCTAGTTCTACTCTCTCTTGCTGTTGTTGATTTTTGCTAATTTGGTGAAGCTGCTGCTGCTTTTGGGATGATGTTGATGCTGCTGTTAACCCTTGTTGCTGGTGTTTTAGTTGACTGGATTTGTAGCAATGTAGATCTGGCGACGAGTTTGTTTTGGGATGCTGCGCATGCTTTGCTGCATTGACCTCATTATCACTTCGACATCCATCCCACAGAAGTGAAATCTGGTCTGCCAAGCTTGTATCGCCCTGCAACGACTCAAAACCTCCAGAGTCACACTGACATCAGCTACTATTCCTGTGCGAAAACTCACAGTGACTCCTCACCTCGCAAGAGGTTTTGAACTTGATACAAGCACGTTTCAACTCCTTCATACCCCAAAGCCAAATTTCGTATACCTGGTCCATTGAGCTGCTCATCATCATCATCCACCTTTTTTGTCATCCTGCATAACCTACGAAGCTGGGGCACCTCCTGGCTATGGAAGAATGTTATATTGGACTGGTCAAGAAAACCTTCTTTTACAACTCCTGACGAATTCCTTGATGTGATGATCAGGCTGGAATTTTCGTTTCACTCAGAAAGGCATGGTTTCTGTTCCCCAATATCCCCTGTTGATTTATCATCAGAACTTCTGTTCTGAAAGCCAGCAGTCTTAACCTCCTGCAGTGACTCCTCGGGAATGATTATCTGCGATGATCCGCCTGACCAACTTGAAACACTTGCAAGAGAAACAGATCCCATAATTTGAGGACTAATAGAAGCACGTTTTCCCAGTTTGTCGGACTGTACATCAACTGTTTCAGTTTCCTGCTTCCTCTTTGAATGTCTTTCTTCAGGAGACATGCAACCTTTGGCATCTTTCTCAGGAGTATGCTGAGTTGTATTTCTAGATTGCCGTGGTCTCTTGTACCCATCAGGAAAGACATAAGCAGGAATTTGCTTCCTACGAACATGCGAGACATAGATATCCATGCCTGGTCTCCAATAAGAGTACATGCTTACATCTTGCTTAAACTCATCGACTGTTCCACGAATATCGAACTGTTGACCTTCTTGTACTTTGACACCCTTTTGCCTTTGCAAACCCATGAAAAAAGCACAATGCGGGCATGGCTTTGACATGTTCACAAATTCATTAGGATAAGGATGGCACTGCAACGTCCCGTTGGTGTCCCGCTCTATCTGCAAAGCATCACCCAAAAACCACACATTCCATCACTAGAATCAGAAGAACGGACAAGGAAATTAGATCTTTCCCTCCCGAACTTTATCTTTCTGTGCTAACAATTCTCATCAACCTGAGATAACTAAAAAACTACCAACTTTCACCTTCAGCGTTAGTTGTCGAAGCCGGGATTCCACCCAACCTTTCCAAGCTAGCAAATCATCATTATCTGCTGCTACGATCTCAACTTGGAGATAGTTTTTGTACGCCTCAAAGAAAAAATAATGCTCAAAAAGAGCAGGCCACTGTGCTTTATTCAACTCAACATCCTGGACCAATAAATAAACTAAAAACATCAGCACTACTTACTAAAATTTGTTACCAGAAGAGAGGGAAAGGGAGAAAGAACACTGAACCTTTATAGCGTACCTCACAAATCTTGTTACCAATCTGAAATTGGTCCATCATTACTCGAAGAGTGCTTGGTGAGACATTGTAGCTAGAGTTCATGCAAGGGTAGGCAGGAGTGATGATTGGCATATGATGAGTTCTGTCTTTAGGATTCTTGCGCGGATCCCAAACAAGAAACCCAAGTTCATCCTCTTCTATTGGGCATAACATCACAGGATTTGGCCAACGCCATTGTGTATAAACACGGAAGAACCTAGAAACAAGCATACTAGGGATTGCATTTGGATAAAACTGGCAAATGCGAGCAACCAAAAGAGCCCAATTGACCCCACCAAGAAATCCAGTAACCTGAATAAGAAGCACAGAAGAGGCAAACCAGAAAATCATAATCAGAATGGGATATTTTTTAAGAATGACGCCATCATGTCAAATTTATGTGAAAGATTATGACCAAACCAGAGGAATGACAAGTTAAAATACGAGAGAGAGAGACCATTGAGAGGGTTGGAGGGATTAAGAACTCACATTGGAATAAACACCACGTCTTTTGGCCCAGAACTTCAGACATCTAAGAGTTGTGCGGAAGTGCTGCAAAAGTTTAAGTAAACATGGAAATGATCAATCATTTAAGGGAAGGAGGAACACTGATGGTTACCTTAGCATTGGGAACTAGTTTCAGTATTTGATCAGCAACTCGGCAACCATTGAGACTTCGAGCAGTTGGTTCATCCACATTGTAGAGCACAGATTGGTCTGAGATATCGAAATCCTGTTTGTCAAATCAAAATTACAAGTTAGAGTTGAATTCAGTTCAGCATAACAATATAATCCAAGTCTGGAATAATAATATTCAAGAACCACATGTTTGCATATACAGAGCTCGCAAGAAAAGTAGACTTTTAAAAAGGTGGAACACAGTCGAAATACACACTATAAATGAAAAAGTTATATTCTCCATTGAATGAACGAATCCACGTAGACCAAACTCTTCAGCCTTCAAACAAAAACATCCATGAGATCCTTGATATACAACGAGTTCCGAAAAGAAAAAGAAAAGAATAAGGAAACTACACAAATAAAGAATAATCCATGAAAACTTAATTCCAACTTACTTCAGGAACAACCAAGAGAGTTATACTTGCATACAGAAGATCAATTGATATCCCTTGAAATTTGAATTTCATAACAGGGACATGAGCATCAGGAACTGGTTGAAGTTCACGAACTTCTTCCATTTCAGCTAAAATATTGTGAAGAAGGATAAAGAAATCTTCCTGCATAGTAACCAAAAAAAAAGTTAAAACTACGCCTCAATGCCAAGCAAATTGGGGTAAAAACCAAAAGGAACAATTTTAATCAAATTATGTCATGTTCACTGGACCAAACAACAAAAATTTGAACTGTGGGTTGTACTCACTTCTCGATTGACATAAGAGGGACCAACACACAATGTGTCAACATCAGCTCCTGGTCCATGAACCTGCAAGGCATACAACTTGTGACCAACTTATGCATTTGTTGAGCCAGAACCTCAAGATAGTGACCAAGGAGACCATTCAATCGTAGAGAAGGCAATCGTACTGTATTATTTCATCATCTTTACAACATGGACAAACTGTATCCAGAACCAACAAGTTAAACATGTGCTTTGTAATGCTCAAATAAAATCACTATATTACTTGCATTTGTCATCAGATGTTTGATAAAGCATTTCAAAATTTCGATATACAGTATATAACCTAAACCATGTATTTGCTTTTAAATTTGATAAAATTTCTTTGCAATAAAAGTCACGAGTATATCTATTGCCTATATCATAGGTATATACTCATGTATCCAACGGAAAAGGATCAGATTTGATCCTGTACTCTTTGAAAAAAGTTCTACTTACCCTTCGTTATACTTTTTTGATGCATTTGCCCTTACCGTCCAACTTTGAGCACATATTTATCCCCCTGAACCATTAATTCCCCTTGTCCACACGTTTATTTCCTACATGGCGCCCACAGCCCACATGGATTTTTATTTCTTCTATTTAAATCTGGTCCGCACTTAAGTTATTTTAGCCCGGCCCAGTTTGCAAAATAAACCCATCTCAAAGATTCCCAAACCTCGACACCACCTCGTCACGTCTTAATCTTCTTTTCACCACCAAACTTACCTTAAACACCATGTAAACCATTGCAGCTCCTCCATATCCGAGAACGACGGCCCCTCCTTCCAAAACACTGAAGTCTCGACCTTTCTCCACCATAGAACCACCTGAAAACTCCATCGCTGCAGTTTCAAAACCAGTTAACAATACTCCCTCGTCTTCTCCGGCAAACATAACTGTCACCGCTCCGTTGTTGGCTCCATTTGAAGTCACTGGCAAATGTTCCGGTAAAAAGCTGGCCAGTCGCTAAGGACTTGATGTAATATAAGCTCAAGTTCATCTATATAAAGGCCCCTGTTTTTAATCTTTGCTATTTCAGTTACTGTTTCATTTCATTATGAATAACTCTGTTGTCTTTGTTGATTTTAGCTAATGTCATAGATATTTCTTGAATTGCTGGGTGATTAAGTTATTCTGCTAAGATTTTTCATATGAACCTAAAGATAATTTCCTTTACACGCAGATCAGAGGTGGTGTCGGGGTTTGGGAATGTTTGGGATGAGCTTATATTGCAAACTGTGTTGGGTTTATTGGGTGGGTCAGGTTAAAATAACTTAAATGCAGGCCAGATTTAAATTGAGAGAAATAAAAATCCACGTGGGCGCCACGTATGAAATAAAGGTGGGGGCAAGGGGAATCAAAGGTTCAGGGGTAAATATGTGCTCAAAGTTGGACCGCAAGGGAAATATAGAAAAAAAAGTATAATCAATAACAAAGGGTAAATAAAGAGTAAGGGGCAAATCTGACCCTTTTCCATATATCCAATACTTCCATTGGATATGCGTTTAATGTTGATTTGAATGTCAGTATAAAATGTTCAGAACTTCTGGTGTTTAAGATTCTAAATTATCGAATATTAGACTGAGATAGACATAACCATGGATAGTGAGGATTCATATTACTAATCCCAAATAGCTTGGTGTATGTTGTTTTTTCTCTACGGAATACATTTACGGCCTGCAGAAGAAGATGCATCCTGTTTAAACTTTGTTTCAGGTTTTTCATGGATTTCTCATACCTTGTAAAACTAAATTACAAGAACTACATTCCTTCATCATTTTAAGTGGACCCAATTAAAAGCACCGCCTCCATTCTAGGACAAAATAGTTCAACTACTTAACAATCTCCCCTGAGATATTGCACAAATCTTAGCCCATTGGTTTATTTAACCAAGGTTAAACTTGCAACACAGAAAAAGGAGCAGCACGAGATCACATAGAGACAAATTGCAAAACAGGAATAAATTGGAAGTTTTACTCAGCTTCTAAAGGTGCCATCCAAGACTTTACTAAGTTGTCCCAGTTAAGTTTTTCGAGAGATAAAGCAAGAGGTGGAAGTATATATTATTCTGGTTGAGCATTGAAATTTACATAAAATGGTCATATAATGCATAGCATTTCCAACCTCCACTCAGAAGAAAGCTAGGAACAAAAACCAAGTAGAGGACATGTTAATTTTACAGGTGAAGATTGAAGCATAATTAACATCCAGAAAAGGGGATTCAACTTTTACTTACCCCTAGACGATAAGAGCCAAAGGTGACTATGATAGCATTTGCATCCTCAACCATTTCATCTGCGTAGCCTCTCTGGCGAGTCAATTGTTTCACCCATTGTTTTACAATCTACAACAGAATAGTGACCTGGTCATTACAACTTCTTTCACTACACTTCCATGCATAGGTCACATTATGAGAATCCAACACTATTAGTTGGATATTACGGACATATGAAATGAATTCAGGATGCAAATGCCGGATAGC
Source organism: Jaltomata sinuosa (assembly GCA_003996215.1). Taxonomy (NCBI): domain Eukaryota; kingdom Viridiplantae; phylum Streptophyta; class Magnoliopsida; order Solanales; family Solanaceae; genus Jaltomata; species Jaltomata sinuosa. The sequence goes on from QJPP01000559.1 coordinate 672,815, forward strand.
AAATGGTAGGACAATACATAAAAGGGATAATTGTAAGGAGCTATTACCAAAATTAGACAACGTTTCAAATACAATCACAAAGGAAATGCCCCAATTTCATCCTCCATCAAATTGACTTTTGGAATGAACTTGAAGTGCAACAGACCAAAAAAAAAGGCAGATCACTTATGGATTTGGTAATCAAGTGCAACAGGTTTTTCATGTTAAACAAATCAGATAAGTAAGAAGATATATCAACTCACTGTGATGGGAAAAGTACACGCTTATCAATTGGATCAGGATAAGAACTCCGATAGCTCATTTCAGGGATACATAGTTCCTTTATTACCAGATCTAAAAGACGGTAATCCAAGAACCAAATTTCAGTGGCAAATCATATTTTAAACCTTAAGCATCTACTCAATCAAACAACAATTGGCCATGTAACATGTGCCTCTTGGTTTAGAAAAATTATGGGAGAACCAGAAAACACTATCCGGCAAACTTTTCTAGCTAGAGAGGTTGCCCAATTCTAAAAGCAATCAGGGAACTGGGGTATTGGGATTCTCTACATATTGTGCGTCGTATTTGGAAGGAAAGGAACAGAAGATCTTCGAAGGAGTAGCTATCCTGAGCATAGTTGAAGTTTTACTTGTCTTAAAGCTTTATTCTTCGGTGTAACATCTGCAGAAGTGCTACATGATTTTCCAGCATTCCCATTGTCCCTTTTCTAATATTCTACCACATATTGAATCATCAGCAAGGAAAGATATGAACATATTTCTACACCTCTGACTTGAACCCTGATCACTTTGATTTTAACTGTATTAACCCTATTTCTTCCATTTCTGTCAATGCTTTATCTAAACCAAAGCCCCTATCTTACAGAACTAACGAGAACTACTACAAGCTAGAAAGTGAGCTAATTTTCGCAATAGACCCTACAAGCTCAAAAGGCATGGAAAGTGCAGCAGCTGACAAATAAATACTAAACTTACTGTGATTGTCAGCACTGTCATTAGAAACATGAAATAGATATCAATCCATAATTTAAGCCAATTTATATAACTAGATGCCCAATTAATTTATCATTTCATTGTTATCCAGCCGATGAGAAGTTATTTCATTGCAGTACTTTCACACATCCAAATCCAAAAGTGAAATGGAAAACAAGAAACCAATCTCCAACCTGCCACCCCTTCTTTAGCTTCTCAGCTATGACTTTTAGAATTTGTTGATTAACTTAAATAATATCTCGTCATCTGTAATACAAAATAACCAGTAAATCCAATACATAAACTTCAAGTTTTTACTAGTCCATGACATTTCTCGCAAACAATAAAGCATGTTTCATCAAATTCATGTAAACATAAATTGTTAAAAGTAATCAATGAGGTTCAATTACCTCGTCAAGTCGCCGCAGTACTTCTTCTCTCCTTGCAGTCTCTTCCTCACTCTCATACAATCCCGATTCCCTCAAAAACTGCCCCATCACCACAAAAACTCAAAAGTCAATACAAATTCATGATCAAGTTGAAATAAACTCACACAAAAATATAAAAAAGAACTACCTTTTCTAGTTCTGCATTTCTTTGAACATCTGCCTCGGTCGGCCCAGCAAGAGATAATGGCTTTGTGACGCCATATTTCTTCGGTGGTGGTGCAGCAGACTCACTTAAGCTCTCGGAACTCACCATCACACTGCCGAGAAAAGGAATAAACCCCAAACCAAAAAGAATACCAGTCGAGTTACCAAAATTCAGATGAGAATAAAAACTTCTAAACTTTACAGATCATTGAACCGATGAAATGCTGAACCAGAACAATCTAAGGAAAAAGGGGAGGATTTTTCAACTCTGTATGAAGAAAATCGAAAAGGAAAAACCCCACACCAAAAAAGACTAGTTACCAAAATTCAGTTTAGCATAGAAGCTAAACTTCATAGATCATTGAACTGGCAAAATGCCGAACCAGCAAAATCTAAGGAAAGGGGGGGGGGGGTGTTCTAACTATGTAGGAACAAAAATCAAAAAGGAAAAAGCCCACACCATAAAAGAGCAGTAGAGTTACTAAAAATCCAGATTACCATAAAAGCTAAACTTCACAGATCATTGAACTGATGAAATGCCGAAACCGAAAATGGAAGGAAAGGGGGAAATTTTCTACTAAGTACGAACAAAAATCGAAAAGAAAAAAAACCCACACCGAAAGAAGGACCAGTCGAGCCACCAAAATTCAGACTAGCATAAAAGCTGAACTTCACAGATCATTGAACCAACAAAATGCCGAACCGAAAATCAAAGGAAAAAAGGGGACAATTTTTTAACTCTATGAACAAAAATCAAAAAGGAAAAACCCCACACCAAGAAAGGTTGAGTTACCAAAATTCAGATTAGCATAAAACTAAACTTCACAGATCATTGAACCCACAAAATGCCGAACCAGAAAAGAAAAAGTCGAAGGAAAAAGGGAGAATTTTCGACTCTGTATGAATAAAAACCGAAAAGGAAAAACCCCACAGCAAAAAAAAAAAGACCAGTCGAGCTACCAGAATTCAGATTAGCATAAAAGCCAAACGTTACATATCACTGAACCGATGAAATGCTGAACCAGAAAAAAAAAATCAAGTAAAAAAGGGAGAATTTTTCAACTATGTAGGAACAAAAACCAAAAAGGAAAAACCCCACACCAAGAAAAGACCAGTCAAGTTACCAGAATTCAGATAGCATTAAAGCTAAACTTCACAGATCATTGAACAGATAAAATGCCGAACAGAAAATCGAAGGAAAAATAGGAGAATTTCTCAACTACGTAGGAACAAAAACCAAAAAGGAAAAAACCCACACCAAGAAAAGATCAGTCAAGTTACCAGAATTCAGATTAGCATAAAAGCTAAACTTCACAGATCATTGAACAGATAAAATGCTGAACCGAAAATCGAAGGGAAAATGGGAGAATGTTTCAACTATGTAGGAACAAAAACCAAAAAGGAAAAAACCCAAACCAAGAAAAGACCAGCCAAGTTACCAGAATTCAGATAGCATAAAAGCTAAACTTCACAGATCATTGAACAGATAAAATACCAAACTGAAAATCGAAGGAAAAATGGGAGAATTTTTCAACTATGTATGAACAAAAACCAAAAAGGAAAAACCCCACACCATAAGAAGACCAGTCGAGTAACAAAATTCAGATTAGCATAAAAGCTCTAAATTTTACTAGATCAATGAACCCATAAAATGCCGAACAAGTAAGAAAACTAAGGAAAAAAGGTTGAATGTTTCAACTCTGTATCGAAAAGGAAAAACCCCACACCGAAGAAAAGACCAGTCAAGTTACCAGAATTCAGATAGCATTAAAGCTAAACTTCACAGATCATTGAACAGATAAAATGCCGAACCTAAAATCGAAGGAAAAATGGGAGAACTTTTCAACTATGTAGGAACAAAACCAAAAAGGAAAAACCCACACCAAGAAAAGACCAGTCGAGTAACCAAAATTCAGATTAGCATAAAAGCTCTAAACTTTACTAGATCAATGAACCCATAAAATGCCGAACCAGTAAAACAACGAAGGAAAAAGGGAGAATTTTTCAACTATGTATCGAAAAGGAAAAACCCCACACCGTAAAAAGGACCAGTCAAGTTAACAAAATTCAGATTGCATAAAAAGCTAAACTTCACATATCATTGAACCGACAAAATACCAACAACAACATGCCCAGTGTATTCCCACAAAGTGGGGTCTAGGGGTAGAATGTACCCAGACCGCATCTTTAGCTCAGAGGTGAAGTAAAGAGGCTGTTTCCGATAGACCTACTGAACCTACAAAATACCGAACCAGCTAAATCGAAGGAAAAATGGGAGAATTTTTCAACTATGTAGGAACAAAAACCATAAAGGAAAAACCCCACACCAAAAAAAGACCAGTCAAGTAACCAAAATTCAGATTAGCATAAAAGCTCTAAACTTTACTAGATCAATGAACCCATAAAATGCAGAACCAGTAAAAAAAGGTCGAATTTTTCAACTCTATATCGAAAAGGAAAAACCCCACACCAAGAAAAGGACCAGTCGAGTTGCATAAAAAGCTAAACTTCACAGATCATTGAACCAACAAAATACCAACAACAACATGCCCAGTGTATTCACACAAAGTGGGGTCTGGGGGTAGAATGCACGCAGAACATACATTTACCTCAGAGATAAAGTAAAGAGGTGGTTTCCGATAGACCTACCAAACCTACAAAATACCGAACCAGCTAAATCAAAGGTAAAATAGGAGAATTTTTCAGCGCAGTATGAACAAAAACCAAAAAAGGAAAAAAACCCACATCAAAAAAAGACCAGTCGAGTTACCAAGTATTCAGATTAGCATAAAAGCTGCTAAATTTCACAGATCACTGAAATGCTGAACAAGAAAAAAAAATCAAAGGAAAACAGGGAGAATTTTTCAACTCTATGAACAAGAAACGAAAAGAAAAAACCCCATAGCAAAAAAAAGACCAGTCGAACCAGAACAATTAAAGTTAAAAAGGCACAATATTTTCAACTCAGTATGGATAAAAATCGAAAAGAAAAACCCCAGAGCAAAAAAATACCAGTCGGAGCTACCAGAGGTAAAAGCTGCTAAACTTTACAGATCACTGAACAGATGAAATGCTGAACAAGAACAAGAAATTTTTCAAGTGAGTATGAATATCAAAGTCCTAAATTTGAACGAAGGAATATTCATTCAAGTGTATATATTATGTATATTTATGGCAAACAGATATACAGAGAGAGAAAAAGAGATGTGTAGAAGATAGCGGATTTGGGGGGTTATTCCTATGGTTAAGCCGAAGAGGCAGCAGCTGGGTTTATCAGTCAAATTAGTCAATCAAATTAGTAATTACTCCTGTTTCGTTTTTGGGTTAACGTTAAATATTTCTTCGTCCTTAATTCAAACTTGTATATAAAATTTTACTTTTACATTAATATCAAACTTATTTATGGTCTGTTTGGCCAAGCTTATTTTCCTTCAAAGTGTTTATTTTTTCTCAAAAATGCTTATTTTTAAAAAATGAAGTGTTTGACTAAGCTTTTGAGAGAAAATAAGTACTTCTGCGGAGTAGCAAAAACTGTTTTTCAGAAGCTAAAAAAAATAGCTTATTCCTTAAAGCACTTTTGAGAAATTTACACTTAAAAACACTTCTAAAGAGCTTGGCCAAACACTAATTGCTGCTCAAAAGTGTTTTAGCAGTTTATTGGCCAAACACAAACTGCTTCTCACAAAAAGTACTTTTTTGAAAAGCACTTTTGAAAATAAGCCGATTTTAGAAGCTTGGCCAAACAGGCTATTAATCTCAAATTGGGATCGAAGTTGAGGTCCAGAGACACGTCTCGTGTTGAGGTCCAGAGACACGTCTCGATGTCGAAGGTTAGGAATAGGATTTCGGATCAGAATCAAAAATTGGGGCATAGAGTCGAGTCTCGTGTTGGATCGGGAGTCAGGGTCTCAGGTTGAGGGTCGGGATCAAGAGTCAAGTCGGGTCGAGGTAAAATCTCGGTGTCCCGGGTCTCGATTCATGGCGAAAGTCTGGTCCCAGATCGAGGTCAAATCTTGAGTCTCTGATCTCAGTTGAGGTCAAGGTCGTGAATCGAATCTCTAGTCAAAGTTGAGAGTCGAATCTAAAATCGGGGTCATGGTCGAAAGTCGAGTCTGGATCGAGTGTCAGGGTCATAAGTTGGGTCATGTGTTGAGGTCGAGAGTCGAATCTCGAGTTGGGATCGAATCCTGGATCCCCGGTCTCTGGTCGAAGTCATGGTCGTGAATAGAGTCTCATGTCAAAGTTGAGTGTCGGGTCTAATATCAAGGTCGTGATCGAAAGTCGAATGTCGGGGTCCGAATTTGGAACTTCTGTTAAGGTCGAGAGTATTTTCTTGTTACTAACCAAACATAAAAAATTAAGTAAGAAAATCACTTATTTTTTACAAAATATTTTGTAGGCAAACACACCCTTAATCAATTTAAAGTATAAAACAACAACATCATTTAAGGGGTAAGAATGGAGTAGCACTTAATGGAAAAGACATTAATCAATAAAGAAAAAAAAACATCATTTAAGGAGTAAGAATTAGCACGTAATGGAAAAAACACTAAATTAATAAGAAATAGCATTTCATGAAGGAGAAATAATAACACGTACCCCCTCTGGTTGATATTAACTAAATTTGTGAGGCAATGCATACTCATTAAGGAAAAAAAATTAGAACACATATTAAACATCACTTCCTATTTTTGTCTTTTTAGTTATCTCAAGTTATTTTTGAAAATAAAAATAATTCAAAATAAAATCATAAATATGAGCAATCAACTCTCTTGAACTTATCACTTAGAAAGTGTAAATGAAAGACAAAAATGGAAGAAATTTCTAACAAATCGTTTGGTAGCTAATTTAAAGTGGAGTTATGCAGGTATTAAATTCTGCATAAATAATATCACGTTTGGTAGCTAGTTAAGAGGTAAATTATTTATGTATAAAATTAATACAATGTTTGATTTATAATTTTAAAATTCGCATAACTAATATACATGTATAAGTTATGAGGGAATCTATGTATTATCTTATGCAGGATAGAATGTGGAATAAGTAATACATGAATAACTAATCCTTGCATAACTAATACCTGCATAAATAATACATAGATTCCCTCAAATTAATCCCTATATTACTAATCCTTGCATAATTCTAATCAGCTATCAAATGACCCCTTAACTTATTGTGAACATTAAAAAAAGGCTCGAAAATTTAATTATTATGGATCAGAGGGAGCAACATAGAAGAAGTATCAATTAATGAAGAAGCAGAAGAAGATATATATTTAACTTAATTAAGAAGAATTAAGTTTTACTAAAATGAAACATCCATTTTTTAATATAGCGGTCAAGTAAGATGAAACGGAGAGAGTAAGGACCCGTTTGACCATACAAATCAAAAACGTATTCACTTTATTTGGTATTCACTTTAAAGTTGAAAATAAAGTTGAAGTTGTGTTTGATCATAGTATTTTCAAAAATATTTAGACTATTGAGTTGGTATAGTATTTAAAAATAAAGTGAGAGAAAAAATTTAATTCAAAAATAGTGTCAAAAAACCAAAATTTGTGAAAATATATTCCGAAATATGTTTTTGATTTTCATGATCAAATAAATAGTCTGGAATAAAGTAAAAATATATTACAAAATATTATGAATAATATTTATGGCAAAACGCCTAATTCATAAAAAAATTTGGAGTGATATATGATAAATGCCGTCAGCCGACCAACTCCATAGCCGTCAGTTTTCACGCTCTCTGTAATAAAAAAATAAAAAACCATTTTTTTCACTTTCCTTTTTGAAAATTAGGACTTGCCTTTTTGCTCCTTTGATTTAGTGTATTATTTACGCAGTGAAAAATAGGAATCCCCAATTCACGTGCTGTAGTACTATATTCCAGTTTCTTCTTCTTACACGAACCAAAAAAAAAAACCAATCGCCCTTTTCTTGTGTTGACTCAAATCTTACATATATATATATATTCACTTTTTTTTTTTTTTTTAAATTTTGTTTTCAGACACCCTTTTGAATTTCCATTTGAAGAAGAAAAGATTTCATTTTTTGGTTTTGTGTATTGGGGGAAGATGGGTACTGAGAGTAATTACCAAATGAAGGTGGTGAAAGGGGATTATGGTTATGTTCTTGAAGATGTTCCTCACTTGACTGATTACATCCCTGATCTTCCTGTACTCTTCTCATTCTTTTTCTTCATTTGCTCTTAATTTCTGAATGATTTTATATGTTGTATTTATGAATCTACAATTGTTTGATTTGCTCATTTTGTAATGTTAATTGATTGGGTTTTTTTAGTTATTGCATCTGTGTGTTGTTTCTCCTTCAATTGATCCAATAAATGTGTAAAGAAATGTGAAAAAAAGCTCATTGGGGATGTGCATCGGGATGTGTGATAAGCACACATCCCGAGTTAGCTGATGAACCGAGTATAGTGTTTAAGTGGAGGAGGGTAGTTATCCTTTTTTTTGTTTTGGTTAACTGTGGTGTCCAGGTCAACTTGCGTACACCTCGACTAATTCTGCGGGATATGTATCACCTACCACCAGCAACAAATACAGGTTACTCTATCCACTTAGAAAGAAATCACCTAGTGTTTTCGTCTCTGTTAGGATGAATCAAGCTTCGTCTAATCTATGAGAATCAAGCTTTTCCCCTTCAGAAGCGCATATAGGGAAGCGGACCTTGGTTATTGAGAGGGCTACCATTGGCTTTCTTTTGTGTACTGAATTTCTTGTCCTCACGCCCGTGGTAGCGAGAAGGGCTCTAAGCCTTCACATAAGCAAGGGCGAGAGAAGCGGAGAACTAGTGCAGCGGGCTGCCCTTTTTAAAACAAGAGACATCAAATATTCATGCATTAGCTTTTGTTGTATTGTAATCAGTTGTTGATGGAGAATTGTTGGATGCTTGAGCATGAGTTCATTGCCATCACTCTCCTTTGTTTTCTTTCCTATTCTCAGTTTAATCACATGGCTGGAGAAACTCATTCAATCTGTATTCGTTTTTGGAAAGAAACCATTTTGTCATCATTTTGAATATCTTGGATGCTGGCATGTAGCTGAGTAACATACTATTTCCACTTCGTCTTGTTCTACCAGTTTCTTTTAAGTCAACAACAACAACAACATACCCAGTGTATTCCCACAGCGTGGGGTCTGGGGAGGGTAGAGTGTACGCAGACCATACCAGTTTCTTTTAAGTGTTGCACATAAATGGTTCAATTTTGGCTCTTATAAGTATTCCCTATTTTATACTGCCAACCTTTATGTCTATTGTGCTGGATGCTGATATTTTACTAATTGAACTTCTTTTCATTTTGTTGCTTGACGGCAGACTTATGACAATCCCTTGCGGTCAAATCCTGCATATTCAGTTGTGAAGTGAGTTGATCACAAAAATTCTTTTGTTATGCTTCAAGCTGACGTGGCAGTTACTTTACAGTTCATTATTTGTGCATTTCAGCCATAACAAGTACTTTCATTGTGATTTCAGGCAGTACTTTGTTGACATGGGTGATACTGTCCCCGAAAAGGTGAGTCCTGCTTCTTAACTTGTTCCATGGGTCTAAAATTCTCTGCAAACAAAAAAAATGTTATACCCCCCCAAAATGTTCAATGTTCAGTTGAAATACTGAGACAAAATATATTTAGCTACATAGACCCTTGTGAAAGCTGGGCTTAGGATTCTCAATTTTGCTACCCTGGGGGTGCATGTAATCCAAACGATGTCCTAATAGGAATATCTCTGGAGATAGAGTAAGGACCATTATACTTCAATCTTCGTTTCAAAAAAATGAAGATCCCATATTTTGTTGAATTTGACCTGTCTAGTGGTTCTGCTTGACATATGAACACTTTGTTATTTCACCCTTGCCACAAATTACATCTCAGGAAACAGAGTCTAAGTTTCGAAATGGAATGCTTAAAGGATAACTAAAATCGTGGTATATGCCAAAAATTAAGGAAATTACGCCATTATATAGCTGAAAGACAAAAGAAGAACTTGCTGATGAGCTGATCTGGCTCTTCAGAATGCCTACAAACAGTAAACAGTACTCTGCACTTCCTTCATTACTTTAGTCTTTTCAGTAGTTTCCAAGATGATATAGCAGTGAAGAAAGCTTAAAAAGTTATTTCTTTATTATGTTCTTTTTTATGAAATGAACACCTTCATTATCTTTATATTTCCTATGCTACCTTATCTTTCCATTTAGGTACCAGCGGAACTTGTATTTGAGAGTTTTTCTTAGGCCGCTTCCTTGAAGTAATGTTTAAATCTCTTTCCAGGTTGTTGTTCACAAAGACAGTCCCAGAGGGGTGCATTTCCGGCGTGCTGGTCCCCGTCAGAAGGTATGTACTTTCTTCTGGAGGGGCAGGATGCAATTCTCTTTTTTTCGTGAATCAGTAAAAGTATGAATGTAGAATTTTTCACTGAGAAGCACGCTTACTTGTTGCTCAGGTGTATTTCAGTTCGGATGATGTTCGTGCTTGTATTGTAACTTGTGGTGGTTTGTGCCCAGGGCTAAACACAGTGATCAGAGAAATTGTACATAGCCTTGATTATATGTATGGGGTCAGCAAAGTCTTTGGAATCGATGTAAGTTGTTTGAACTTCAACTTTTATGCTTGATTAGGCATCTGCCTTTTACGGGAAGTGATTGATGCATGCACAGTTATTGGCAAGGATATCCAGTTGCTATCTATTTGTACTTGTTTCTTTATTGATGAACATTGGATTCTGTACTTTCACGTGCCTATGTTATTGCATAACTTATTGCAATTGTTAAAGCTGGCTGCTCAATATCTTTTTTTTTTCTGCAAATGTTTTGGCATTAGATCAGTTATTGACTACAGCAGGTAAAGACTCCATGGGACTAGCAACAAATAGCACGACTTCTCTAAGTGAAGACTTGCAACATGCAGTGTTTGCCCCTCCCCCTTTTTTTCCCTAGGCGATTCGCATCATGTGCTCAACAAACTAGACCATTTGCTTCGTCAAAATATTACTATTTGCTCAATACTTCACTATTACGCATGTGGTACAAAAAAACATTCATGAATACCCTTATTGAAAAAGATTGGAGGGAAAGTTTGGCGGCCGTATCAAAACATTGAGATCTGATGACTTCTGTGTTCATGCTGAATCCACTATCCATAGAATCCAGAGGAATCAGAGGCCAATTGTGGAGTTTGAGTTCAATTCATGGTGAAATCCTCTATTTAGGAAATGATAATCTAGCGGAATCAGTTGCTACTTCCGGAGTTTGAGTTGGAAATTAATCGGAAGACATCTTCTATCCATCTTATGGCAATTATGGAGAAGAAATGAAGCACTGATTTGTGGGGAGTGTAATAAGACAACATAAATGAAGTTGATAGCAAGATGAATTTTGAGTGCTTCAAAATTGTAATCCTTGTTAATTTTCTATAGCACCAGTTTGCTTCAATTCCGAATAGAATATCTATAAGGAGGTGGGGGGTGGGAGGGCTCTGGTGATAATTCCAATAAAAAAGATCTTAAATCTTATTGATTCATGAACAATGCATAAAGAAACTTAAGACATAATTTAAATTGCTTAGTTTTACAATGTAGGAGTGTTAAGAAAATGAACATCAACCACAAAAGTTAGTTCAAAGTGTTGAGGTTGTCGAAGGATATATAAGGAGACACAACCTATACATTTAACTGATGTGTGATTCTAGCACTCCACCCAACATGTCCTGGGTTGGACATGTGGAGCGTGGATTAATATAACATGGGAGACTCAAAATTGGGTGGTCCAACAATAGGATGCCACTGACTTTGATACAATGTTAAGAAAATGGACATTGGGTTTAACTCAACTCCAAAAAGGTAGCTCAGGTGACGAGGATTACCAAAACTATATAAGAAGACTACAACCGGCACGCTTAACTGATGTGACATTCTAACAATGAGTAAGAAAGCTCCTCTATGATATTTGTACTCAAACCAATAAGTCAATGGTCAGTCATGGCTTCAACCTCCATGGCTTGAGATATATTTGAAGAAAGTGAGAGTAAGCCAGACATTGTAAATTGAGGTGTTTCTGTTAGATTGCTTGTTATCATTTATTGTAGCATCTGGTACAAGGACAATTTGCTACATGTGGCAAGTTAGATAGTAAAGCAGATTCTTATTGCTGTGTAATTCTCAAAAAACTTTGTTTGGTTATTAAATATTAACATTTAACTATTGGAGATTGATATGGCACCGTATGTGCTTACTCTTTTATTCTGTTTTCTCATCCTCCTGTTGGCAAAGTTTTATATGGGACTTCATTGGCAGCTGATACTGTAATTCTTTTTCAAAGGGAGGTTACAGGGGCTTCTATTCAAAGAATATCATCACTTTGACACCAAAGACTGTTAATGATATTCATAAACGTGGTGGTACAATTCTTGGATCATCACGAGGAGGCCATGATACCACAAAGATTGTTGACAGCATACAGGACCGTGGAATTAATCAGGTACTTCTAGTGCGAGGTTGTCCATAAACAATTTCTTTTTGGGATAAGTTGTCCATAAATAGGTGTGGCAACTGGTATAATACTTTTACGCTTTCATCCCTCATCGTTCAAACTATGATTTTCCCAACCTTCTGCAAAAGCTGTTTAATAATGAAGAAGGAACTATACTGGTCATGAAACCTTCTTTACGGGCAAAGAAAGTTGAGCTTCTGTGAGCATGCATGTTGTGTTCATGCAAAAGACTTTATGTGGAAAAGAATCTAGAGGGAGAAAAGGGCTTTAGGAATATAGACTCAATTTAGACATAGAGCAGTGAAATCATGAGTACACTTGTATATAAGGTTTCAGTACAACCCATGTACTGTTTGTGATATAATACAAAGTTACCAAGTTCAAAAGGGCTTTAGGAATAAAATTTTAGCTTTATCACAAACAATATGATCTTTAGGGATGAAATTGCTGTTTATCACCAGAAGTCAGTGTCCTCCGAGGCAAACCTTCTATCTCATTGCAAAATGTGTTGATGGTTTTATCACTCAATAAATTTCCACTGGCTATAACTTGTGTTCTTACCGGTCCAGGTTTATATAATCGGTGGTGATGGAACTCAGAAAGGAGCAGCTGTAATATATGAGGTATGTAATTTCCTGGAAATCCCAGCTTCAAGATTTTAAAGATTCCAGCTCAAATATTTTCATTTTGAGGGCAACAAGTTGCTGAGCTTTTTAGCAGTCTGCTCAAAGTTTTGAAAACCAATTCTTTTATTACGTTGTTGAGGTAATATAATCACTTAACAGTCTCTTGAACTACGTTATCTGTGACAGTCTGTATTACATGTTGACATCATCTTGATCCTCCTTTAGCATACATCAGTTAAGCTCGTGGGTAGTATATATACCTCTATAAATCTATTAAGTTTGGCCGACTTTGATGGCTTTTGCATATCGACCTAATAGTTCCCAGGGGTTTGCTGTTCTCTTGATATTTTCATGTGGTTTTAATATGATTTTCAAATATCAGGTTGCAAGGTGCTTTTATTCATTTTTTTGCCAATAATAACGAAACAGACATTTTTATATGCTTTACCTTTTGCATCTGATTTTGACTCATGATATGGTCCTTGTTTTGGATGTTCTCAATACTCCGGTTGGTGAAAGAGTACTTATCCTCTGTCAAGCTTAGTAGAGCAACCCTACTGCCATTTTGCAGGAAATTAGGCGGCGTGGTCTCAAAGTAATTGTTGCTGGGATCCCAAAGACAATTGATAATGATATTCCTGTAATTCTCTTCTCTTCAAATACCAATTGATCTTTTTTCTTTTTCTCTTTCCATTTAATAAACAGTTTAATAATCTCAGGATATACAGTTTGATGTTTCTTGGAAATGAGAAACGTTTATTCCGCAGCACATTACTCATTAATGATGTCTTCAAAAGCCTCATTTTGAGAGTGCCATCTCCTATTTGATCGAGCCAAATTGAGCTCTTCATTTATGGCTGCTGTTCTGTTAAAATAAAACTTTTTTCTGTTTTCAGGTTATCGACAAGTCATTTGGTTTTGATACTGCTGTAGAGGAGGCTCAACGTGCCATAAATGCAGCTCATGTTGAAGCTGAAAGTGCTGAGAATGGTATTGGTGTGGTGAAGCTAATGGGGCGCTATAGTGGTATTGTGCACCTTGACCTTGAAATCTTATTACCCATAGCCATTAGGCTAGTTATGACAAGTTTTTTCCAAGTTCTCATGGAGTGCATTTGCTGTCCATCTCTGCTGCATAACATCTCTTGCACAGTGTCGGTTAATCTTGCTCTTAAAAAATTATCGCTTCTGAGTTATAGATGCAAACTAGATAAAGGTAATAAATAATAAGGTCTGCTTATCTAAGCTCTAGGACAATCATTTTGACGTGGAGAATACTTATAATATTTGCAGTGATCTCAGTAACAATGCCCTGTAAAGTTATTTTCCAATGCTTATCTTTTTAAAATTTTCCTGGCTTAGTTCAAATTTCTGGAATCTTTGTTGCAGGATTCATCGCAATGTATGCCACTTTGGCAAGCAGAGATGTTGATCTCTGTTTAATTCCAGAGTCACCCTTTTATCTTGAAGGAGATGGTGGACTCTTCGAATACATCGAGAAACGGCTCAAAGAAAATGGGCACATGGTTATTGTGATAGCCGAAGGAGCAGGGCAAGAACTTCTTGCAGAAGAGAATGCGCATGCCAGAAACGAACAAGATGCTTCTGGGAACAAGCTTCTCCAAGATGTTGGTTTGTGGATTTCCCAGAAAATCAGGGTAATAGTTGTAACTCGTGGAATTCTCCTTTAAAAATCTTGTTAAACCAGAAATATCTGTCCTGTTCTTCTGTCTGTAAGTGTGTTTGTCTCCACTTTGTCATGTAGATGAGTGTCAAATTAGATCCAATTACTGAAGAAGTAGACATTCAACTTCTACCCTATTTCTTGAAAGTGGGAAGTATTCACCTAAGAAGGATTTAAATAAGATAAAAGAACTTGTATCACATTATTACTCCGACCAAATAATAACCACAACATCACTAATAGGCATATGCCGCTAATGAAGAAATTGTTATGGTAAGAAAATAGCTAACACATTATAGTGCTATATTTATATATTGAAATGTACTATTTGTTTATAGATATCTATGGCTGTTAGCTACTTATCTATCAAAACTGAGTTATGTGTTGGTGTAAATGATGTAAAGTGGCTGGAACTACAAATATTTGTTGAACATTCAGCTTTATGGTATAACTGATTACAATGATGAAATTTTTTCTAACTTAATGGTGCAAACTGCAAAGCACCCTGATGAGCAATCTGCAGAAGTCTTACATTTCCCAATGTCAGTTTTAACTTTTAAGACATTACTTCTGGCCAAAACTGTCAAACATGGTGTGTAGTATATTCTTAGAGTCTAGGGAAAAGTCATGGTTGAGTTGAGTTAGAGAGGGAATTATTCTTTTTGTATTCTGTTATATTCACCACTTTTTTTTTTCTTGTAGGATCATTTTGCTAAAAAACCTAAAATGCCCATTACTCTTAAATATATAGGTAAGAAATTTCAACCATCTTAATTAGTGGATTTGTTGTGAAATATACTGAGCTAATCGATTTTCTTTTTCCAGATCCGACTTACATGATTCGTGCTGTTCCAAGTAATGCCTCTGATAATGTATATTGTACTCTTCTTGCTCAAAGTTGTGTTCATGGAGCAATGGCAGGCTACACAGGTTTCACCTCAGGACTTGTCAATGGTCGCCAGACTTATATTCCATTTAATGTAAGTAGTATTAATATTTTTGTCATCTTTAGCTATTTAGTTAATAATGGAAAAAAGTACTCGTAAAAGATGCCCAAAACCATGAAATTTTTTAGAAGTAGGTTACTACAATAATGTTTTTTTGTTTTTTTTTGTGGGGTGGGGTTTAAACAACATGAAATTCCCATGTTTCCTTTGCATGCACATATTGGTTACTAAATACACATCCTAGACTAACTTGCCCATTCAAACATCCTCTTTTTGCATTGGAAAAATGTACCCAGGCAGAAGACACATCGAGAATTGGCAAAAGACAAAAATGTCACCGTATTTTGATATCATTTGACTGCCTCGAGACAATTAGGAATCAGTTCTTCTCTAAGAACATCCGCACATGCGAAGGCACACCTCACGAGTTACAAGTGCCTTTAAGAACATCGAGCTAGCATTTTATGTGCTTTTCTTTATCAGGTTCTGGTTCAATAGCGAAACTCTCATTTTAGGTCAAGGGTGCAACTGTTTCTTATATTCTTTCAATCTTCTACCTTATGATCAGTTCTCTGGTCATATGCATCTGGACTCATTCTTTAGTTTCTCTTAAGCTTTCCTCATTCCAGGAGAGACTCTCGATATGGTCACTGGATAATTTTGTTCTATTGTTGATAAAAAATGTATTTCTATGATGTTAAATAAGAGCATCTCCACATGTATATTGGTGTTTGAATTCCCAAGTCTCTACATGTCTGTAGTGGGAGTAGGTGAATGCCCTTTTATCAGAAGGTTAGTTAGCAGTTGCTTTACTCTTTTTTTGAGGTTAAGGGAAAAATGCATCTTGAATTTTCTAATTTCACTTGGCATAATCGATATAAATAGTAGCCGATAGTCATCGCATCTGAAAACCAATGCTGTCATTCCCTTGGTGTATACCACAGTTATCACCTCCTTCCATCACCTACTCTGTCAAGCTTTTTCAGGCTTCTATAAGCGCATTTGATTTGCTATGAAGGTTTAAAGCCATTGAATTCTTATCTCCGTGGATGCACAATCATATAAGTTTAAGTTTAACCAACATTTTTATTTGCAGCGTATCACCCAGAAACAAAATATGGTGGTTATAACTGACAGGATGTGGGCACGTCTTCTTTCATCAACCAATCAGCCAAGCTTCTTGCGCCAGAAAGACATTGAAGAGATTAAAAATGAGGAGCAGCCGCAAACTCAACTGCTGGATGAGGATAATAATGTACATGAGAACGAACTCAGGTCACTGAGACCGTAATAACGTGCTTGACACGACGACACTGAAGTAACTCTTTGTTTTAATCATTTGCCTGTGCAGTGGTTCTCTTGCTGTTTTTCAAGTTTTGATGCTTATAAAACAGTTCTAGGAACTTATTTCTTGAAGGTTTTGGGATCTTTTGCATCAGATGTGGGCAGTAGTAACAGGTGTATGTATTGCTGCCTAATTCATCTAAGAGTCCTAATTTTGTAATAAATTTAAATTGTGAGAAAATTGCTATGCACATAGATGATAAACTGTGTGACTGGACTGGAGAAGTCTTTTGAGATCTAAAATAGTCTTGAGATTTTGGCAGAAATCGGAAATATAGAGGCAGAATTTTTCACCAATTGTCCTCCTTTTGGGATACTGAGTGGGACATTCTAATCTTTCTTGAGTTATACCCACCCAGCATTAACCGAAATATCTAGAAGGCAAAGAGGTTGTTTCAGAAAGATCCTCGGCTCAAGTAAAACAATATAAAGCAGGAAAAGAGAGCTCCTTATCAAGATGTAAATAACTTATTCTGTTCAATTTTTCTTGTAATTGATCCCTTTCAATCAAATTAAAAATATTATGAGGTGAGGGATAACGGTTTTAATGTGTTGTTTGTACGATTGTGAAATATTTGGTGGATATAGTTATTCGATATCTGTGCCAGTGGGAGACAACGGTCATTCCATGGAATTATAAATTCTTTTGAGAAATATATGAGCAACTATTAAATTTGAGTCTTAACTTTTGTTTGGAAGGATAATTCTTTTTAGTCATATTTGGACAACTTTTAAAAAGAGGACAAAATCTAAATAGGGTCTAAAAAGAGGACATTTGTAGGATGGCATGCTCTCCAAGTAGTAAGATATGGCTAGTAACAGTGACATGATTATCCAAACAGACCGCGATACATTTAAGGGTCGTTTGGTACGTGTGATAAGTATAATAAATAACTTCGAAATCAGATTTGAGATTAATTTTATCCCATCTCGCAACTATTTTGTTTCACCATTTGTACTAAGATGGTGGAAATACTATTTCATACGGAAGATGGGATATCACAACCCATGGAATACCCCCTACTTATCCCATCCCTTCTACCAAATGTTGCTACAATATATACTTGGCACAATACATAGATAGACACCCTTAATTTGGTTTAAGCTGATCTCGTAAATACTCCAACTTTGAAAAAGAGACATCCAGAAAAATGTGTTTACAGGACCAATTTAAATTTAGTTTAGGTGTCTAGATGTGCATTTTCAAAGTTTGGATGTCTAGTTGCCAGCTGAGAGATACAGAGACACCTAGAAAAGAATGCAAAAATGACTTAGTTTAGCTACATAACAAACAGTTGGAAAAGTAATTCTTCTCATTTTCTGGCAACACAGGTAAACAACCATACAAAGTGATTACATGACAATGTTTTACATTATAGCTCCTAAAGTTATTTCTCTCATTTTACATGAAAATGTTTTATCCTATTTCATCAAAGGCTTCTTAAAAAATAAAAAAATGAAGTATGGTATGCCCCAAGATTGAAACTTCCCTAAGATGAGTATCCATCAACCCCTATAAACACCAGAAGGTTCTGCATTCTGCACAATCCAAGGATGCTCAAGTAACTTCTTCAGGGGCAGACGTTGTGATGAATCCTTGACTAGCATCTGATATTCCACATAATAATGTTAGTCAAGCTGAAATATAATAAGTATAGCATATCAGAAAACCAGCTGAAGTTCAATTACCTGAGTAATAAGATCCTTTGCAGCTGATGAGACTACGGGTCTGGAAGGAAATTTTAGATCCACTTGCACAATCCTGTGTACGTCGTTCACAAACCAGGATATTTAGTAGGCGTTTGGACATTATTTGGTTGAGATACGAAACAATGTATGTTTGAAGTTAAGCTGAATAAGAGAATTTGACAGTTGAAGTTGTGTTTGGACACGAAAATAGAGTTGAAGTTTTCCCAGTAAAAACTTGAAAAGGCTTGAAAATCCCCTTGAACCTGTTTGTCAAACTCCAAATTCTATATTTCAAGTATAAAGTTGAAATAATCGCCCAGCTTGATAAACACACACTTATTCATGGCCAAACGGCTCCTTCAAATATTTCAAATCTTGCTTTGCTAGCTAAATCAAAAACCAATGGGACATTTTCTCTCTTTTACTTTTTCAGCTTCACAGCCCTCATAAAGAGCAACTCTTAAAAATTTCCATTTGTTGAGAAAGTTTACCTTCTATATGTGTCTGAGTGTTCCTTTGCTTCAAATGGAGGCACCCCATATAGGAATTCATAGCAGAGAATACCAAGGCTCCAAATGTCCACATTTGCATCATGCTCCACACTTTCCACTGCAATATTCAGCAATCAAACATCACAAACTTATGTAATTCAGTTGGGCTTGCTTTTACAAAATCAAGCAGGCCATGTGAATGTAAGCACAGACGAACTTGGAGAAAAGATTATTTGCATCGGGCCATTAGAACATAAAGTTACATCAGGTATAGTGTGCTTACCCATTTCAGGTGGCAAATAGTCTAGAGTGCCACACATGGTGCGTCTGCGATTGAAGGTGTGTACCGACCAACCAAAGTCTGCAATTTTAAGTTCACCCTAGAAGAAGAAAACAATGACAAGAACAGTAAATAAAAGCTTTGGTTCATTTTACAGCAAAGCATAAAATGAAATGCTAAATAAGTACCTGTGCACCAACCAAAAGGTTTTCTGGCTTAATATCTCTATGTATCACATGCTTCCCGTGACAGTATATGAGGGCTCGTGCCAATGATGCAACATACTGTTCCATGCCAGTGACAAAACAAATTAGAACTTCTGATCAATTTAACAACGGTAGGTAAATTAGAGAGCATGTTAGAATGACTGGCACGAATTCTCTTCATCCCATAATTGAAAAAGGAAAAGAATAACAGGGAATCCCAAGGTTCCAGAGTAATGTTAAGGCAGAGTCCAACAGTGTGATAAGAACTCACAGTTGCAGCACGCCTTTCACTAAAATATTTGCATTTTTGGAGCTCCTTATATAGTTCACCCTTGGCAGCATATTCCAGAATCAAATAAACCCGTTTCTGCAATAATAATGTGATAATCAGTCTAATAAATTCTTCTCAGGCCACAAATTGAACAAGTAAAGCAATTAGATTGTAGAATTCTACCTGATCATAAAAGTAACCATAAAGTCTCAGGATATTTGGATGTCGAAGGTGGCTTTGTATTTCAACCTCACGACGAAGCTGATGCTCAACTTGGGACTGTTTCAGCTGGCTCTTGAAAAGCACTTTTAGTGCAACAATATGATTGCTCTGTTTACATGAAACAACTAAGATTAATATTGGCGTTATCATTTGTAGTATGGATTGTATATTTAGATAAAGAAGAATAACAGAAGAAGGATAGATGTGAAGATTAGGAAAGGATTTGATCAATGATCTAAGAAAGAACTTTCTAAAATCTGAATAGCTCTTCTAACACAACACATTCTAAAATCTGAATGTCAGCTTATTTGATCAATTTAAGCTGACATTCAAATAAGTACTATACATTTTTTTTTCCCTTTATATTCCAAAATCTTTGATTTCCATGAAGAATGAAAGATGAGGATCAGATGCTCAACAATTTCTCATTAAACTAAAAGATGAATATGTCGAATTACCAAACATGATTAGTTGAGTGACTGAAACTAATAACTATTCCAATAATCTAGAACAAAGAAACTGGAGGTCGTAAGCACCAACCCTTTTCTCCCTAGCTAAATATACATGACCAAATTTTCCTCTTCCAAGAGGCTTGCCAATGTCAAAATCATTGAGAGTCCATCTCTTTTGATCCACCGCCGCACCCTCGGAGGAACCCTGAAAAAATTGAAATCCTAATCAACCCAGTTTACAAAAAGGAAAACTTTTGCAAGAAAAGAACATACATTTCTATTGAATAAACTTACAACAACAACAACATACTCAATGCAGTCCCACAAAGTGGAGTCTAGGGAAGGCATAGTGTACGCAGACCTTACCCCTACTTCGTGGAGGTAGAGAGACTGTTTCTGAAAGACCCTTAGCTCAAGCAAAGCAAATCAAAGCAGTAATGGAAAGCAAAAACATAAAACATGACAACTAACAGGAAAGCAGTGCAGAGCATACTATTGAACAAACTTGAAGCATAAAAGATCTTAGACTTTCATAATCTTGGTCACTGACTCACTGTCATGAATAACAAAGCTTAACAACGTCAACTAGTCCATTTTGTTCTACAACATGCCAAAAAATTTCCATCTGAAAATCCTAGTCCCCAGCCCTAAAAATCCCTTTTTAGTGCTCACTTTACTGACGATTCACCCCAAAATTGCCCTTTTCTGTTTTGAATACCTATCAATTAAATTGAAATCGAGAAAAAAAAGTATCCAAAATGGAAATGAAAAAAAAAAGTTCTTTACTCCAAATGGAATTCCACAAAATTTGTTGTAGTTTCTGATCTGTTACTATCTATTGTTTGTTATTAGTTGTTCTTTCTTGTACTGCTCTTGACTATTTTTTCTTGAGCCGAGGGTGTAATAGAAAACAACCTCTCTCTACCTCTGAGGTACGGGTAAGGTCCGCGTACAGTTTTTTTTTTTTTTTTTTATAATCATGGTGTCCGAACCAGCTTTTCCACACCTGGACTAATTCCACGGGATACGTGCCACCTCCCACCATTAACAGGTATCAGGTAATTCTGTCCACCAAGGTAACAGATGGTAAGAAATCACCTAGTCTTTGTTTTGCGTATACTCTACCCTCCCCAAATCCCACTTTGTGAAATTACAATGTATATGTTGTTGTTGTTGTTGTTGTTGTTGTTGTTTAGGATTCCACAAAATCGTCAAAAAATTCAAGCTCATAGCAACATTTTAACCAAACAAAAACAGAACGATTATAAAAGTCAATAAGTTGAAATTCCTAAAAAAAAAAACCTAAGCTCGCGAGAAAACAAATAATTGACATTTATGTTATTATATTCATCTAATTTGGTCAGAAAAAATTGTTTACCTTCTGTTGTTGCTGTGGCGGAGTCTCCGTTGCAATCGCCATATCCCTCTTTTGCCTGTATATTTGATGCCCTAATTAGAGAGAGAAAGAAGAGAGAGAGAAATGGCTGAAGGGAGGAGCAATTTGTGACTCGTTAAAAATGTTGAAGTTTTTGAATAGAAGGAGAGAGATTTGCAACGGTCATATTTTTTTTTGGTGCAAACATGACATGTGGGCCAATTGCCATGAAGAAGCTTTTAAAGGATTTTTTCTGTTTATTGAGGGTTTCATTATAGTTTTTTTTAAGGGTGTCTAGTGGGCCGGGTTGGCAAAAATTGTCGTCCGGGTTCGGGGTTGGGTTGGCCATATTCGGGTCCAACCGGTCCGGTCCCAAAAGGGTTCAAAGTGACCCGTTCGATTCGGAGTTATACCTGGCCGGGTTACATTAAAAGAATATTTTCTAAAAAAATTATTTTTCTTTAAAATCTATTAATAAAATACAAATTACTTAGTATTATTTTTATTTATTATTTAAGAAATTCATGCCGGGTTGGGTCGGGCCGGGTCGGGTCATCGACGTGACATTACCGATTATGATCGATTTCGAGGTCCAGGTTCAAAAATTGAACCGATCGATTTTGATTATAGTAGGCGACCCGGACCAACCCAACCCTTTAACTAGGGGTTGGGTCGGGCTGAGAAGGGCCGGTTCCGGGTCAACCCAGCCCGATTGACACCCTTAGTTTTTTTACGGTAATCAACGAAATGCTTTGGAGAGTTAGGAATCAGTATAGATTCAGAGATTTTCGAAATGGGGCAATCATTCGGGTGTTGAATTTGTGGGCAAGCAAGAGAGAATTAGGCGAACTGAAAGATATTAATTAGGTCATCGATTTTAAGTTAGAAGTTTTTGAAGAAAGGAGTTTTCTTACGGGTTGTAGTGGGACAGATGAATGTTCATCTTTGATTAGAAGTCACGAAAAGAATTACTTCTAATAAAGATGGGTTCATAACCTCTATTCAAGCAATTTATATACATGTGACAATTTGACTGTCTAAGGAAGCAAGTTGTACCAATATCAATTAGTTTCTAGGTCGTTATGTAATTCATTTTGAACATCATTTCGACCATGAACTACCAAAGCATTAAAAAAATATTCAGCATCTTGTTTGAGGAAAAGGCTACATCTCGTACCAGATTGATGATTTGGATGATACCACTAACTAGAAGAAACGTATGAGAAGGTCAAAGAAAGAACTTATTCCCCCTTCCCTCGCTGTATTACTTAACTATCAGTCACTCAGGAGTATTTAGCCTTGCAAGGTGGTCCTTGCTGATTCACACAAGATTTCACGTGCCTCATGCAACTTGGGTCAGAGTGTAAGGTAGTGATGCTTTCGACTATTGAACTTTTGTTATTTAAGGTGCAATATTCAAACTGCTTCACCTAGTAGCATGACGCTTGTATTCCTCTCCCACAACCCCATTTTCACAATTTAGGCTGCTCCCATTTTGTTCGCTACTTTTGATGTTAAGAATTTTTTAACTAGTTTTGAGCACAATCTTTCGAATAATTAAAAATAAAATAAATCCTAATAAAAAGTATTTTTCTTGTAATTGCATCTAGAAGGACCATGGACATGTACACATTCATGAAGATAAGAAGAGACGAGACCTAAATGGCGGAATTCATCGGCGGCCCCTTAAAGTTGGCACCAACTTTAACTTAGACACCTCAAGTAAGCTTTGTTCATTTTAGACACCTCATGTAAGGCTTCGCTGTGTCATTTTGACACTTTTTTGACAATCAACTAAAACTACAAAGTGTGTATAATACACTCGTGCGGATGACGTGTAAAGTGTCAAATTAAACGAGGACATTTGTCATTTGGGTCCCATATAATTCTTAAACAATGAATTTTGAGTTTAAAAAAAAGATGGCCAATGAATCAATGACACGTGGCATTTTTTGCACAAATAATTACAAAAAAGAGATTTAATTACTTAAAAAATTATTTTATAGGAAGCACAATATTCACCCCCCCTCTCCCCCAAGCCCCCCACCCCCACCCCGCCCCAGCCGTCGTCTTCTCCGATTGTCTTCTCCAATATCCCCCGCTACTGCACATGACCCAAACTCAAGCTAATTAAAGCTTTAAATAAAATTGAAATTTTCACACATAAATAATTAGATTCCACATAAGAATTTAAATATGAATGGAATTTTCACACACTTCAAAATGGGCGGGCACGGGCGGTCTGGTGTCCGAGCCGATTGATCAGACGAAAGAGAACTTTAGTTAATATTCTTCAAAGATGGGAGTTTTATTATCTTGAATTCTCCAAATACAATTGGTTTGAGAAAAAATTATCTCACAAATCGAAGCACAATCTCTTTTCAAATTTTGTCACTTTTTTATTAAAAAACTCATGTCATTTTTTTTCCAAATTAATTCGAGGAGGAAGATGGAAAACAAAATAAGGAAAGGTGTTTAAGCTTGGAAAAATCTTTTGCCATTGAAATTCGCTCTTCATCTGTGGTACCATTAGATCTATTTCACCATGTAAGGAGTTTAAGCTTGAAGAAATGGTAGCTTAAAATGGAGAAGAAGATGAAAAAAATAAAATAAAAATTGGTTAAATAAGCCTCTCACGCGCGGCTAAGGAGTGTATCACACTCACTATGCCATATCAGTAAAAAGTGTCAAAGTGACACAGCGAAACTTTACATGAGGTGTCTAAAATGAACAAAGCTTACTTGAGGTGCCTAAGTTAAAGTTGGTGTCAACTTTAAGGGGCCACCGATGGGTTCCTTTATATAAGGTTGAACAAGTAGATACATATATTTTATATAGTATTTTATGTGGTAATTCGCATAAGATGTCATGTAGAACGTTAAGTAAGATACGTGTCTCTACTTGTTCAACTTTATATAAGTTACAAAAACAAATCATTAAAAAAGTATAAAGAAAATTAAGGGGGGGAAAACAAAAAAAAAAAGCAAAAGAAAAAGGGATAGGAAAAAATAAAGCTGACTTGCAAGTCCAAGTGTTCCCTGTTAGTGTACAAGTACAACTACAGTTGCTCAATCTCCGCCAGTGCTGCCGCCAGCTTTTTCATCTCCGATCCTCCTCATCACGACGGCGATTTCCTTCTCTATTGGTACTCAAAGTAAGTCACAATTATTTACCCCTAATCACATTTCCCAAAATCTTCGATAGATTCAAAGCTCGTCATTTGGTACGTGGGATAAGGTGGGATATAATTAAGCCTCACATAAAATTTATATCGTGTTTGATTGATGGAATAAATTTATAACGTCAATCAAAGTTTATATCGGACTTAATCCTGGAATATCTCACGTTATCTATCAAACTTGGGATAAATTAATCCAAGGATTATAATCTCACAGCTATAATCTCGGGATAATTTAGTCCTTTGATTTTCTCTTGATAACCGTGTTGTCCAGGCCAACTTTTGCTCACCTCTACTAATTCCACGGGATAATTGCAACCTACCACTAGCAAATAGGTATCAGATAACTCTGTCTACTACCCAGGCTAGGAGATATGAGAAAAATCACCTAGTGTTTTTTTGTCTCTATTGGATTTGAACTGAGACCTTATGGTTCTCAACCCACTTTATTGACTACTAGGCTACACGTCATTTCTTATCTTTGGTACTACACTTGAGGTGAAGCTTAAATTGTGGATGAGTTGCCTTTCTGTGTTAATTTTCTGAAGAATTAGAGTTGCTCTCAGTTTTTCACTGTGCTGTTGATTTTCGGGGGTGAGTTGGGGGAATTAGAGCTGATTATGTTTGTTAAGTGAATTTGGGGATCTGTTTGAATTGAAATGACTTACTAGCCAACAAAAGTATGAAACGGGTGGAAGTTAAATTTCCCTCTTTGTTCTATTATTGTTGCAAGAATTATCCGGGAGTATTTAGTTTACTCTGTAGATATGCCATTTGAAAAGTTTGCTTGATTCTGCATTGAATTTGAAATGTACTCAAATTGTTACTTGTTACTCGTTAGTGTTGTGTACATGAACAACAACAACAACATACCGGTGTAATCCCACTAGGTGGGGTCTGGGGAGGATAGGGTGTACGAGACCTTACTCCTACCTCGTGGAGGTAGAGAGGTTGTTTCCGGAAGACCCTCGGCTCAAGTAACTCATAACAAAGCAATGTTAAAAATAACATACAGACGCAAAGCAGACATAACAAACATGACAAGTTATTTTTTCTTTTACTGATAAGTGATAACTCAGTTAGCCCACATGTGTGAAACTCGGGAGAATAGGGTTTGCGGGCGTTTTCGCCTCTACTCTGCTCCCAATTAATTTCTATGCTTTGTGTCAGTGGCATGTTTGAACTGAATGAATCCAAGTTAAAAAAAAAAATTATTGGAAAAACATATAATGCACTTGATCTTAGTCTAAAGGACAAAAATCGCATCCTTGACAAATTTTCTTTTTGCTACCTCTTTTCATCTGAGTTTCTTTTTTGTTCCGCTTTGCCTTTCAGGAGTCCGTCCAGCTTGACCTAGATGGACCAGGTAAAGGAGTTTTCATCTCTATCATTAGTTTCTTTCTGTTTACCTGATGCTTATATTGGAAGGTGATATTGGGGGTAATTGCAGTATGAAAAAGTTGAAAAGATTGGTGAAGGAACTTATGGCGTAGTGTACAAAGCTCGTGATCGTGTAACAAATGAAACTATTGCACTGAAGAAGATTCGGCTGGAGCAGGAAGATGAGGGTGTGCCAAGCACGGCTATCAGAGAAATCTCCCTCTTGAAAGAGATGCAGCATGGAAACATTGTGAGGTATACTATAGCAATATGGTCTTGAAAATATTACTGTTGGATGTGATTGCGATGAGGCTGCATTCTCTATTTGTTGTGCTTATTCAATAAGTGTAATGTAGACTATGCAGTTTATGCACGTCTAGTTCCCCTCCGTATCAGTTTAAGCAGGGCCTTCACTATTATAGTTTCTTGAGCAGTAAAATATTGATTGGTTTACTGGAATAGGCTGTTTTCCTTTTACCCCTTGTTTTGCCACGTAAGAATCATTTTTAAGTATTAATCTTCGTAAATTCTTCTATATGGAGTGCATAGTTGGCAGATGCTTTTTCTTCTACTCTGGGGATTGGGAAAGGATTTAGTTGTACATATTTATTGCTTTGAAGGGTTCCTCATGGGATGTACCAGTTCTTACTGGGAAAACTTCACTCCACTATGTCCTGCACTTCTTCAAGTGTATTTGGGTTGCATAAGGGCTGTTTCTGTGTCATGGATATAGACCTATATTTGCTACATCTTGCAGTAAGGATGGTTAAATCATATTCATAGTATTACTTAGTTTCCAGATCATTAGAAAGTTCAGCATCTAAACGTTTTAGATTGAAGTATTATAGAAGTTATGCATCTACACATACAAGCTTGTTTCCATATAGATGCATTTATGGCTGTGCAATAATTTGTAACTTCTGCTGATGATAGAATGGGTGGAGACGGTTTGTAATTTAAGGAGCTTATTAATCATTCCTTACACTAGAAATATTTAAGCTCATAGTGGCTAGGAGACAGGACGTCTTCTGACTTCCCATTTATTGTTTGTATGAGCTAGCTTATCTTGCATTTGAAATTACAATTCATTTGGTCCTCTATCTAATTATGTTTGGAAGGTGAAGAAACTGGGTGTAAAGGTTCATTTAGTGATGATAGGTAAATAGAATTTGCGCCATTGTGGGGTTAGTGAGTTTAGGAGTGCTTTTTCTGGGGGGGCTGATTGAATCAAAAGGAATTGGAGACTAGGGAGCAGATCCAAACACGATCTGTGTGTTGGATACCAATATAGAAATTATCTTTTATAATATCAGAAAGCTATTTTTGAATTTGTAAGACAGTTTTCTTCCTATGTGGTTACAGGTTGCAAGATGTGGTTCACAGTGAGAGGCGATTATATCTAGTGTTTGAATATCTCGACTTGGATTTGAAGAAGCATATGGACTCATGTCCAGAATTCTCTAAGGATCCGCGTCTTGTAAAAGTGAGTAAGAACTGGATGATCCTTTGGAGGTCTGGTTGTCATTATGTGTTATCTGCTTGATGAATTGTAACTCTATTACGTATTTGTGGAAGAGGGCGGAGAGGCACCCTGACCACGAATATGTAAATTTAACGTTATCTGGTTATGTGAATAATTGAGAAAGTATCACTATCTCATGATTATTCTCAAGTTCACAGGCTTCTTGTTCATAGTCATCAATTAAGTAACCTCTCCAATTTTACAGATGTTTTTGTATCAAATTCTCCGTGGTATTGCTTATTGTCATTCTCATAGAGTTCTTCACCGAGATCTGAAGCCTCAGAACTTGCTGATAGATAGACGTACAAATGTTCTAAAGCTTGCAGACTTTGGATTGGCTAGAGCATTCGGCATTCCTGTCAGAACTTTCACTCATGAGGTATGCACACAGTTTTTAGCTCTCTGAAACTTTCATTTTGCCTTCTCTTGAATTTTTACAATTGTTTAAAGTTCCCTAGGACTGATGAGAACTAGTTATGAGCAAAGCATAAACTTTTCTTACATCTGACGCCCTTCTTCAGGATCTGATACATCTTTCGAACAACTTTTTTCTCTTCAAAGCTTTTCTTTACCATTTAGGGGTTGTTTGGTAGGGTGTATAAGAATAGTGCAGGATATGGTGTATTGGTAATGTTTGCATTAGTAATACTGGTATTAGTTACGCTGAGATTTTTCTTATGCAGTGTTTGGTTTGGTGTATTAAAAATGGCATGCATTTCATAATTTCTAAAAATATATATTTATTTGCAAAAATACACCCCCCCCCCCCAAATATGATGGAAAATGATTTTGAGGGACAATTGTTCCTTCAACCATACTAATGCATGCGTTAGAACCCATTGCATTACCAACACCATGGATTTCCTTGTATTAATTATACACATCTTAATACCAAATAGAGTGTATAACTAATGCAAAGTGTACCAAACAAGGTACTAGTAATACACAAAGCTAATGCGTGAATTATTTTTTCTAATGCACTCTACCAAATGACCCCTTATAGCTTCAAGTTGTCTGATAAAGATAAAGAGTTTGATCAGGGGTCTGTCCCAATCATTTAGATAGACTCTTTTATCTTCTGCATTTGCCAAGCTAACATACCCATCATCAATTAGAACAAGGATATTTATCTAGCTTTTGTTTCCCTGGGCCTTCAATAGTTGACTTTTTGTTTCAGGTGGTGACCCTATGGTACAGGGCACCAGAAATACTGCTTGGATCACGCCACTACTCTACTCCTGTTGATGTTTGGTCAGTTGGCTGCATATTTGCTGAGATGGTGAACCAGCGGCCTCTGTTTCCGGGTGACTCGGAGATTGACGAACTTTTCAAGATTTTCAGGTTTTAATATACATAATCATTCTTACTGATAAAACAATACATATCACTAATTCTTTCATGAAAACAATGTTTCTTGTGAATATAATATACTTTGATAATGGAAGTGTCCTCCTTATCTACAGACTAGAGATCTCCTTTTCATCCTTGTAACTTACCCCTCTTAGAAAGAAATAGGCATGGAATATTCTACTGGCCTTCGGTATGCATCACAGATTAAAATAATTAGAACTCAAAGAGCAGGCAGAATGTAGGGGGTAGAGTGAACAGAATAGAAGATCGTGGATAAGCCTCATGGTTCGGAATTCCGTAACCATCATTTTTGGATGGCCTCTGATGTTCATTTCCGTATGGTGATATGCATATTAGTAATTTATTCTATTTACTTTCCCATCAAGGGGGTTTAAGAAGGTTCATATATTGGCTTTATGACGGTTATGACCAAAATGGCACTGTTAACAGGTTTTATAACTATTAATTTCATCAAACTCTATAAATAGAATGCTAGAGTGAGGTTTCTTGAATCAAGGAATGTCAGCTTTTCGTGTCCTTGTGCATCATGTTTATTGAATATTTCCAATGATGTCATGATTCTCTACTTTTTTCGTCTATGAAGAGTTGTGGGTACTCCAAATGAGGATACATGGCCTGGAGTGACTTCTCTGCCTGATTATAAATCTGCATTCCCAAAATGGCCAGCTAAGGTAATTTATGTTTCTCTTGTTTTTTTTCCTTAACAATTTGACTCCTGCTATTCTATGAGGATAAATCCTATGAATTATTTAATTGGAGATTTTAACTCGCAGGACTTGGCAATGGTAGTCCCTAATCTTGATGCAGCAGGCCTTGATCTCATTGGTGTAAGTTCAGATTCTAAGTTACAAATGATACATGCATCTTATGAGCATGAAAGTTAATCATGTTTTGAATGAAGCTCCAGCTTCTGCGATTGATTTCTAATGAGAAAGATATTCTAGTGAAAGATAAAAGGGAAAAGGGTCAAAAATACCCCTCTACTTTCAAAAATTGGTTAAATTTACCCTCCGTCATACTATTGAGCTAAATATACCCCTCCCGTCACCAAAGTTATCACTTATACCCCTCAATGGATGGAAATGCCCAAATCAACAAAAATAACCCGAATTTAAAAATAAAAACAAATCCTACTTATAACCCGCCCGCCCGCCCGCCCCGACCCACAACTAAAAATACCCCCAAATATCATCTACCCCCGTATTCTCCCTAATCCCTAACAAATATACTCCTCCTACGGCCCTTTCTGTACCACCACCACTACTACTACTACTACTACCATTACTACTACTAAGCCTGCCACAACAACCTTTTTCATGATCTGTTAGTCAAAGGATGTCTCTCCTTGTATTTTATAGTTTAATGTCACAAGCTCTGTTATGTTACAGATCATTAGTCTACCTTATAAACACTTTACCTTCCCTAGTTTCTTTACAAGTCAGAGAGTGAGGGGGAAATTGAGATTTCGCCCATCCACCATCATTGTAGAACTAAAACTTAGATGCTATTTTCCTATCTTTATCTAAAGCCTAAAGACGAACAGAGAAACTGCAGGACAAGGCCGATGGAACGTTGTACCCCTCTTAACAATCTACTTTCACCCATTCGTAACATCCGGGAAGGGGATTGTCATTCACTGGATCAACGTTGTACCTGCAAAATGGTTCCAAAACACGGTCACAATTAGACATGAGAGTGAAATGGCTGGTGTAATTTGTAAAAGATGTGTGACATGTAAATTCGTACTTCTCAGTGAATTTTCTCTGCTGCTGCTCTTCTGCATGGGTAAAAAACTCATCCATTTCACGAGCTGTTGGGATACCTTATCACCTAAACCACCTCCTCATAACCTTAATTGAAGTCAACACAGTGGAGAAAGGGCGTAGGAGGAGTATATTTGTTAAGGATTAGGGAGAATACGGAGTAGATGATATTTGGGGGTATTTTTAGTTGTGGGTCGGGGCGGGCGGGTTATAATTAGGATTTGTTTTTTTAAAAAAATTTCGGGTTATTTTTGTTGATTTAAGTATTTCCATCCATTGAGGGGTATAAGTGATAACTTTGGTGACGGGAGGGGTATATTTAGCTCAATAGTATGACGGAGGGTAAATTTAACCAATTTTTAAAAGTAGAGGGGTATTTTCCCAAGATAAAAAGCATATACAGCTAACTGCTTTGTGAAAATTGCAACATCAGTAGACAGTTGAAGGACATCGAACCTTTAATGGCAGCAACAGACTGACAATTAATTTTCTTAAAGGAAAAGGGTGTTTCATTTGCAGTACTGTGTTACGTTTTTTTCTTTCTAATCGTTTCATAATCTGCGTCCATATACTTGTTTCAGTCTCTTCAATCTATGCTCCTTCGTTGTCCTTTCTTTGCGTCTCTTTTCTTTTCCTTCTCAATTCTCCTTTTTATTTGGAGGACATTTATCGTGAGGTAGGTCATTATGGTGCAGTTTGTTTCTATGGAAACTAGCAACTTTCATGTTGTAAAATTCGATGAATCCTTTGGTACTTCTCGTTAGGTCTTCACGTGGACAATAAGTAGTGTTTGATGAGTAGATGATAGAATATTTTACACTTCAATCTGCCATGCTGATATACGTGCCCGCATTACTCATGTCTTGGCTTATTGATGTTTCAGAAAATGCTTTCCCTGGACCCTAGCAAGAGAATCACTGCGCGGAGCGCCCTTGAGCATGATTACTTCAAGGATATTGGTTTCGTTCCATGATTCGTTGCACCTGTTCTAATGTAAAAGATACTGGGTTTGATCCATGATTCTTTGCACCTTCATCTTGAGTTCTAATGTAAATTTGAGTGTGTTATCTTCATCTCCTTTTCTTTTAATTATATTTCCTTGAACATTCTTGTTCCAGCTGTAAGACTGTTACTGGTTTCTTACATAAATTTTATTTCGGGGTCCCATTAAGTGTTGTACATAGTTTGCTATCTGGGCTTAATTTGAGTTTATTACTGGAGTCTTTGATTATCCAAAAGTGCCATTCTCGAGGATTTGTCAAGCACTCTACAAATAGGATAAGACGCTCGTTATCAAATATAAAGTCGATTCCACAAGTAGCAATACTAAAGACTAAGGGTCTGTTCGGTATGAAAGGATATGTTTTTCCAGGAAAATAAGTAGATTTTTTACTTATTTTCTTGTGTTCGCTACGTTAAGTCAAAAGTATTATCCTAAAAATATTTGTACATATACTATTTGTACATAGACAAATACTATGGATGGTGGGGGTGAGAGTGAAGTTGAAGTGCTATAGAGGACAAAGTCAATGTGAAATGTCACTTGTGAATTTGTGGCTTTTCCTACTTCCATGTGGGAAACCATTTTCCTCTTGCTTGTGGAATTTATTTTTCCTACGTTGATTTGGGAGATCATTTTTCATATTTTTAAAGAACTTGTATTTCTTGGGAAAATATTTTTCAAATTTTTTGAACAACCAAACATGGAAAAAATTTAAAACATTTTTCAGAAAATGCTTTCCTCCATACGAACACTTGTTTTTTTGGATTGATTAACTATTAATTACAGGATATTAACTCCCTTTCAAAAGAGAATTTTAACCCCAATAAATAACCAACGTTTCTAACCTCCATTTTTAGTTCTCAGTTTCTCTTTGTTTCAGCTTGTAACATATATCTCGTCAAAATGTCAAGAGCTTACTCGTTCACTAACATTTCAACGAGTAGGAAAAACAGCACAGTTTACACAAACTTTTTATCTGTTCCAATAGTTCTGCAAGCTGTTATTGACAGATTTTGAACATTTTGAAAGAAAATTCTCCATATAGCTTCAGCTATTAGTAAGTGTACGAGGCAGAAAGCAACTTGCAGCATAAAATTTAATTTCAAAACTCTAATTAATACAATTTGAGTAGAAAAGGGAGAGTACTCAAGGCAATATCAACAAACGTTCTCCATTAACATCTACAAAAAAAATGCAGTAATGTATAAAGAAAGAAATCAAATTTTAGTGTACCCCGCCTCAAAATTATTAGATTGACCTCTGCGTCTTTGGTACATGCAGCATTGGTCATGCTCATCTCCTCAAGAATCCCATTGCCTGGTAGACATTATTTACAGTAACATCTGCTATGTCTGCTGCTTTTCTGGCTCCCTCGGCTAAAACTTCGTCCAAGTAACTTGAGTCGGACACGATTTCCTCATAGCGTACCTGCAAAGTACAAACCAAAAGAACTTGTGCAAAACTGTCTTTGAAGGTATAAAACACTGGACAGACACTAGGCTTGGCGTCCAGATGAATTATCTTTGACTTGCAATTGCCTGATGCGAATCAGAAACACACAATCTCATTCTCCGAGCTCAACTTAGTCCATTCTAAACAGAAATGTATCCTGCTAGTAAACCGAACAAACAATTTCACAGGAAAAAGAAAAAGGCTATAGAAGAAACTATAGAATTGATATTCGCCCAACAATCAAAGAAAGGCGAATTGAAACAAAAAAAAGATGTTACAGAGAGGAAAATGAAGAGTTAGAACATAATAGAGTTGATGTGACAAGTCAATACCTAGATGCACAATACTAGCAAGAAAGTTTATTGTCACCAAAAGGATAGAACCAAATTCAAATATAATTGACGCAAACATGTGTATGCCCACAAAGCTATTATAAGAAATGTAACTATAATATTTGAAAGCAGGAGGGAGTGAGTGTCACAAATTGAAACCTCAAGGACGGTTTATGTCGCCCTTATATTATAAATTGTCTATACATATGGTGGAAAAAGATCGAAAAAGGAGGTATATAAAGAGATAATAGCACCACATGCACTTTATTGCCACTCTCAAACCTATATTTCTTACCAAAGTTCTAGCTCTATGCATTGGCTACACTTAAGTAGGCTACTAGGTCACACACGTGATTCTCCTATATAAGCAAGCGGATGCACTTTTGCAAGATTTCCAACTAAATGCAAAGCAATTGACAAGGAAGTTAAAAACAAATATATCATGGACAGATTAACTACACAAGCACAACCATCCAACTAACACAAATCACATGCGAAAGAAGAAACCTGGATAGGGTGTAAATGATCAACTAAAGCATCTGTAAGCACGATTTTGAACGTTCCCCAATTCATATCTCTGCATTCTTCTGCAACCTCCTGTGATATCAAGTCATTGAGATTTAACTTCTCCAGTATTACTTGGACAATATAATGAAAAAGGAACCAAATTTTCACCTCTCAAACTCAATCACCCAAAAGAAAAAAGAAAGAAATTTACCTATTTTATATGACACATTTTGTAGACCTTTAGTGTGAGAAGTTTCTTTGACTTGCATATTAAATTGATAGTAGTGGAAGAAAAATAACTAAAGATGTTCATGTAGAATGAGGAGGAAGAGAACTTTTAGAATACCCAGCTTAATACAGAGAAGGGACTTTAGTATCATGTAGAATGAAAAGAAAAGAAAGGATTTTATACGCAACTCAGTTTTTCCCTCAAGCTATTGATGATTTAAATTGTGGAGAACATTGTTAGAATGCCTGCATTGTTGAGGAAATTGTATTGGGCACCTCAAAAGCTAACATTTGAGGTGTTAGGCCAAAGTCCACTTTTTAACATGCAACAAAGCTTATTCTTGGTTTACCCAATGTTGGGGCCCATGTTATATCATCCACGCTCTAAATGTCCAACCTTGAGTGTGCGAGAGGGTGTTAGAATGTCCTATATTGGATGAGAGAATAAGGTGGTGTCTCTTTAGATGGTTTTGGCTAAGTCTTACCTCAACAGCTAGCTCGTGAGGTTGAGTTAGGAACAAAGTCCATTTTCTTCGATACACAAGCTCTACAATAGGAAGGAACACAGAGAATACATAATCACAGACAAACGAATCTTCCTAATTGATCTTAATTAATCCTGACTAATAATGAATTCTCCCAATTCATATCACAATATATTTACAATATTCTCAACATATTATTAAGGGTTCAAAAGTCGGCTTAAAGTGAACATCAACTTATGATGTTGATTTGAATTATCAGATGAATTTCAATTCTTGAGAATGTTGAAAGTTCTTCAAACATAAAAATTGTCCCCTTAAATTAGGATAGAACTACTATAAAAGTTAATATTTAAAATTCAATTAATTTATTATGGTAAATAAATTTATATAATGACATCAATGCAATTGCAATTTATAAAGATCATTCAGCTTTTGAAATATAAAGTACAGGATAGAACACTAAGTATCCCTCCATGCTAAGAAGAGTGACACAAATAGAGTAAGAGTGAAAATGTCTAGTTGTCTAATTGATATTTATTTTGATTCGTTTGAGTAAATCTATTCAAATGCTATTAGAAGCATATACCATACCTTTTGAAGAAAAAAAGCACTAAATCGATGTTTAAGAAAATTTGTCAGAGGAAAAGATTGTTGAGAATATAATTAAATAAATAAATGTGTGCTCTCTCTAACAACTTAAGCTTTTAAATGAGATGACCACACACTTCAACATGATATCACAGGGAAGGTCCTATGTTTGGCTCATAAAAAGGAATCAAGCCCGTACATGAGGGGGCGTGTTGAGAATAAATTAAATAAATAAATGTGTGTTCTCTAAAACAGTTTAAGCTCTTAGATAAGATGGTCACACTTCAATAAAGATATTGACTCTCTCAATCGTATGCGTCACATAAAATGGGACCAAGGCAGTGACTTGATTTCCCAATTCCTTGGGCTGTAATTAACAGCACAAGGAACTGTAATACGAGCGAGAAGAACCACAGAAAAATAAACTGGGCAAATGTAAGATACAGTTGCATGCTAAAGTTAACCTGTCACCCATAAAAGAAGAGGTATACATAGTATTGTTGAAAAGAAACCAAAAACTGAAGGATAAATTACAAATATTATTAGCATTGAATTTGAGGCCATTCACCTGCTTGGTTTTGCCTGTAACTAGCTGATAAATGGAAAGAAGATTGTTACATTCAGGTCTTTCCGCATTGTCAAACTCCAAGCTGTTTATTGGCAAATAACAACAGAAGAAATTATAACACAAGAAAAGTAAAGTCATTGAGAATTTTTTTTATGCTAAAGCATGTATTTCTCGTGCCTTGTCATGGTCTAGCTTTTAGAGAAGCTTTTTCTTTTAGAAAGTAAAAGTAAGACATTAAAGTCTCAATGGAAAAGATGAAATAAAATTCTACAAGCCTCCACACCAGAAGTGATTGGATGCTTACCCGGGAAACGCATCAGTCTTGCACCGTTTTATCTTATTTGCTATTACCTATGAAAAGAACAAAAAATCCCATATTAAGCATGAAATAGATTTAATCTTCAACATACAACAATTACCCCAACCAAGCTTCATTTTGGTATCCTAAGGTCATCGCCGCTAAAGATTTATTAAAAAATGCCTACAGCTTCACAGTTCACACCTAGAACCTCAACTCCAACAATACACTTACTTTGACATATCTTTTTATTTTTTTTGAGAATGAACAAAACACTTGCTTTGACATGACACAAGTATTGAATTAGAATTTAAACTGTAAAGTTATTTAATATACAAGAATGGATGTGAGATTTTTCTCTCAAAAAAAGAGATTATTATTATTTTATTTTTGGGGGTTTTTTAAGATCAAAATTGAATGCGGTGTGTTAGGATGAAATAAAGTGTTGTTTAATCTTTTACCGTTAATAAAATATGGTTAGACTTCCTTTTTAGGAAATAGATGTTAATTTAGGACAAAACACATTCAATTTCAACCAAAGACAAATAATACCAAAATATGGTCAAGTGTGCATGTTAACTCTTAGTTCAATTGTTTAACTATTAATAAAGCTACTACAACCCATATTCCCAACCAATGTGGGCCCATAACGTCTCCGCATGCCAAAGGCTGGATATTTGGAGCACATGCAACATACCACCAAGGCACGACATTGTTTAAACCAAGAATAATTATGAATCTGGATTTAATACCTTGTTTAGAAAAATGAACCTTGGACTTAACTCAACTCAACTCAGCTGCTAGCTTTTCAGATTGGGTTAGCTTTCTTGACACTAGACCCTGAAATGCACTAATGCTCTAGACATTCTTTTACTAATTGTCACTTTCAGATATGATAATCCGAAACCAATAAATGGACATGGATATGTGGAATAAGCCAAATATAAACAAAGAGAGAAAAAGAGAATTGAAAAGTATTTATGATGAACTTCGAGATGGAATTGAAGATTTCCAAAGGCGAGAATTGCAAACTTGTCTTTTTCATTTTCCTTCTTACAATGACACATTCAGAATATAATTAGCCTATTCAAGTTTTTATTATCATGTCAAATGCATAAACCCACATTTGAAAGGGAAATACATAAAGAATGCTGAAAACAAAAAATAGATGACCCAAAAAAAACTACTTACATCTTTTGAATCTAGCAAATTGATTCTTGACTGATCAGATGGTGCTGACTTTGACATCTGTCCAACACACTTCATTAGAAAAATATATAGGAAAGATGCATAAATTTATTAATGAAACTGGGAAAAATATGACAAAGGATTTAGGCAGCAAATATTGCAAGATGAAGAGCAATTTTTTTAGATGGGGAGGAATTACTTAGACAGTCTCCAAGAGAGGTTCACACCATACTTTCACATTGGCTATGCCTATGTCCACTCATGTAAGCTTTTTGTCTCGCAGAATGCCTTAACCATTTGAGTCTTTGAAATGTCACAAAACTATCTCTTAAGAATGAAAGTTAGGAAGTAAAATGGTGTAGTATGTAGATTCAAATCCTTCCTCTCCCATTTGTACGTTGTGGACTACGGTTCCAGAAAAAGTGTTAACTTTCTTTTCTTTTTTTTTTTGATCAGGTAAAGATTTCATTGATAATAACAACAGAAAAAGTGTTATCAAGTTGACAGAAGCAGAAATTTCTAACAAAAACATTATATCATGTTCTCTTGGGAAATGCTACCACTCCTTTCATAGTAGGATTAGTCCAAGAACATTCTTGGCTATAGGTCCGATGGAGTAAGCGCAAAATGGAGTAGGATGGGTATACAGCATGTGACAAAACCCAACTAGTTTCGCATTGAGGCGTCGTTATAGTTGCTGCTGCAGGTCAAGTAGAATCAAATCAAATACATTGGTTTGTACTAGAATGGTAATTTAGTGTCTCTATATATATACCTTCTCATTAGAATTCACCATTAGCAGGATACTATAAAGTGAAATGCGTGAAACTCTATGTATATTTTTCATCCATTATATATGAAAAGAATTTCTCATCCACACTTTACTGAAATCAAAGCATTGCAGAGTTTAGTTACTGATTTAGATCCATAATTGCCTTGCTATTTCTGAAGGTTCAAGTAGAGTACTCAACATCTTTAGATTCCTTACTACAGTTACCAATTAAAATTGAATTTTAAGCATTAAGGAGACAAAAGAATCTAAAAGATATGTTTTTGCTTCATTAAAGATATCTACAATCTTAGTCTTCTGTGCATACGCACCTTTTAAGTTCTAAGAAAGAGTTCGTGCAGGAGAAGAAAAGGAAAAAAATAAAAGTTGTTTGAACTTAAGAGATTGCACCTTGGAAAGACCATCAGTAAGGGACATGATTCGAGCCCCAGCGGGTGGAATAAGGGGTTCAGGAACCTGCATTTACAAAAGCATACTGGCAAGTGTTTTCACCTATACAAATAATACGTATAGAAGTGAAGGGTATCAACCAGACAACAGTTGAGAATCCACCTTGAAGATTGCACCACCTCTCCTGTTACAGAGAAATGACAAAGTGATTTTCTTTTGACAAGTTGAAACAGAATCAGCTACTTCCTAGTAACCAAGAAAAGAAGGGACACAAAAAAGTCAAACAACAAACGGCAAGTATCCTAATATATGTATTTAGAGCAAAATGTGACTACCTTATGACTTACCCTCCCAGCTTCTTCCATTTCCTTCCTCCATATAAATAGTTTACACGCTCAGCCAGCTCTCGTGTCAACTCCAGATGTTGCTTCTGATCCTCTCCGACAGGGACAAGATCAGACTGCAGAAAGATACTTGGATACATTAGATCCACACATACCACACAATTTCAAGATTAGAGTTGATGAAAAATTGTGCTGGGGACTGCAGTGGCATTAGCAAGCTACGTCAAGTATACCCCAAGATATAATGATAATCAAAATACTGAATGCAACAAAGCAAGATTCTTCTTCATGAAAAATAAATCTGAGGCATATCAACAAGGGTTAGTGAAGTATGGAGATGGGAAACACCTGATACAGAAGAATATCAGCAGCCATTAGCACGGGATAGGTTAGAAGGGCAACACCCACATTTTCATCCCCCTGCATAAAGGAGAGGTATATATTAAAAACAACCGGTAGAGACACTGAGAAAACAATCAGGTACGAAATAGAGCTAAAGGTTTCAAGTGTGAGCGCTGGGAGTTATGATGTTCCTGTAACAGATGGGGACAAAACCAGCAACCACCTGTCTGGATTTTTACGTGGTTGGGAGGAAAGGTTCTTTCCATTTTTTTGGTTCCAATCTCAGGCAGTAATTATACGCACCGACTATTTCAACAATTCAAAGAAGTTTTGACGCCTGAAATGAGAAAAGTAAGAACCCCGAAGCAGACATACATGTTTCTGCTCGAGATAGGGGGTCCAAAGGCATACCCATTACAAGCATGCTTGTAGAGAATATCTTTCAAGCATTCATATGGTAGTTGGTATGCGTACTGGATCATGGGACTTACAGCAAATATGGCCTATCGATAAAGTTGAGATCTTCAAATCAAATTATAGGCTGTTTTGCTGCCACGGCGAAGAACGCTTAACATTTAGTCCATATTCATAAGAGATGTTACCATCAAAATGATGTTTGATTAATGTTGTTTATAGGAAACAGTTAAGAAATACCAAACCTGATCTTGACTACTAACTGCATACAATAGAGGAAGTGATCTATAAAACAGAAAGGATGATCAGGTAACTAAAATAAGTGTGTAAACAACAAGATTTTATACAGCATTAAAGGTTATAAGTTCAAGAGGCAAGCAGCAAACTCATGTTGAGCAAAAGTGTAATCTTCAGATTAAAGTAGGCATGATATTCACCTGAATACATTTATGTTTGGCCCAATGACATCAATGGCACTTGTAAAGATAGTCAGAGAAAAATCAATCAATTATCTTTTGCCGATTATAGCATTCTCCCCAGGTTGTGTATTCATACTAGATATCAAATCTACCTACTATTAGTTTATCCAAAACATTCTTTGGTTGAGTTCATACTTATAGCACCTTTTACACATGCAACATCAAATTAAAGTTTACGAGATGATAAGGTTGAAATAAAATTCCTTCAAAAAGATTTGATGAGTTAAATATGTACAGGCTGCCTAATCCTAAAAGGCAGAAATTAAGATATTGAAAGATGAACACTGTGGAGACAGGGCTGCATACAGCAACAACGCACCGCCTTCCGTGATTTCTCTTTAAATTGAATCATTCTATTGAGCCAACCAATAGGTGTTGCAGAACTCAAAAGCCACATCAACTCCACATGAGCACGAACATGAGACTGCACAAAGACTGAAGCCTGAAACCAAAGTCGCAGTAATCAGAATGCAACGGATAGGCTACAATGTAATATATATGTTAGAGAAGATAAAGAGCCAACCTTAGAAGGATCTACGCCACATGCTAGATAAATAGCAGCTGTATCTCTTGTTGACCTTAGCAATTGTTGTGCGTCATATTGCAAAGTTATCTGGAAACATCTGAAACAATATTACCTTCACCAAGGAGGAGGAATTCTTTAGGAATGAAACAAAAACAAAACTCTGATTTTTGGGAATTTCCCCAGATGGAATAAGCCTCAAACATGATGTGAAAGAAAAGACCGAATATTGGCTTAGCAAATTATGCAGATAATAACAATGATATTCCGAAACTGGATGAGTACAGATATTGTTTAAATTTACACAAGGAGAGGAGTGAGTCATCCCACTATTACTTGATAATGCAAGTTCATATATATCTTCAATAAAATGCAAAATGGCACGAGAAAATATCAAAGAAACGACATATGACTAAGGAATAGTCTGCAAATTTGAACAATACCGCATGAAGGTCCACAATGAAGAAGAATGTCTCATATGTATCCTGAAAAGAGAAAACACATCGGTGAAAGAGTAACTCAAATCTTAATTGAAATTCTGAAAAGAAAATATATAATAATATTTTTTATAGAAATAGAAAAAAAAAATAATAGCTAATCTCTTTTCTTTAATATGTAAAGTGATAGTAAATCTCTTAACACGTCTTATATGTTACAGAAGCTGTAATTTCCGATCAACTAAATACTAGAATTAAGGGATTTCCAGAATTTCTTTAAAAATATTGCCATTTACTATCAACTGAATACTATCATTATGCCATTATGGGTTCCAATCAACTGAATACTAGCACTAAGGGATTTCCAGAATTTCTTTAAAAATATGCCATTCAATTGAGTATTCAAATAATTAGAAAAAAGAACCCAAACAAAAACAGGAATCTATTAACATGTATATGTTATAACATCCACTGTTTCCTCATCAAACTGCGTTAGCAATTGGAGTTCACCA
The DNA here is from genome assembly GCA_003996215.1 of Jaltomata sinuosa. NCBI lineage: Eukaryota > Viridiplantae > Streptophyta > Magnoliopsida > Solanales > Solanaceae > Jaltomata > Jaltomata sinuosa. The sequence continues at coordinate 714,568 of QJPP01000559.1, forward strand.
TTCCATTCGAAAACCCGACAGAGGCAACGACATTCACAAAAATGCAGAGAAAACCAAAGAGATCAGCAGATATTCGATTCATGACGAGTTGATAAACATGCTAGCATGTATGTTCGAAGCCCTAAACATTGCCCATCAGACCTTGATGGGCAATCCATAGTAACATATAGAAAAAAGATGTTGATGAATGATGACTAAGAACTGTGGATTCAACAATGTTCATTCAACAGAGTTTTCCTGGCTGATGCTGGCCTCCGTTGTGAAACGGATTATCAGTGAGGAAATGAAACCAAACTAGTCATAGAAATTTGGAGGTCTTAGATTGATGATATGTAAATTTCCAATATGGTGTAAACGAATTTGACTACATCCACAAACTTTTTTTAACACAAGAAGTTCTAGAGTAAAAGCTAAAAGTAAAAAATCCAATCACCGTTCAACATGCGACATTAGTAGGAAGCATCGCTTCAGATTGCAAAACAAAACATCAATAGGATATTCAGAAACTATAATAAGAAGACAGCGACAAAAATAAAGAATCTTAATTGCTAGTAGTATGTTGTAACTAAGTTAAAACTTCTACTACGTAGACTCTTTCCCCCCAGAAAGTATAAGAAAAATGACAAAGAAGCCAACCTGCAAGCGTATCCAGTTCTTTATTGCACCAAGGTAATTCCCCAGATGTATCGATCCTGTAGGCTGAACACCGGAGACTATTCTCTTCCTGTTTAAAGAAAAAGAAAAGAAGAAAAGCACAACGTTCTAATCAAGATCATAATATCATGGTGATCTGAACTTTCAAATAACCAGCCAAGTGTGTAGCGCTTCACGTAAATGTCTTTTTTGAAAACCACTCATTCGAGGTTCAGATGATGCCTCATGGTACCATAAACCACAAGCATTATATTTCTCCATATCTTGAGGCATGCCCAACAACTTCATAACTTCTTGATGAAGATGTTCATTTCTTAGCACTTTTCATTTCCACACGTTAAACAACAACATACTCTATGTAATCCCACAAGTGGGCTCAGGGGACTTCCACAAGTTAAACTAGGCTTAAAATAGATTGAAAAAGAATAACAAAAGCTTCTACTTTCCGAAGTACTGATATATGGAACCACATAATATGAGTATAAAGTGCAAGAAGACTAAAAGTTAAGAATAAGACATACATCATACAACTATACTGTAAAAGTTGCATGATAGTGTAATTATTACTCTTGTAAAAAAACAGTTTTTAGCACTGTGGAACAGCATAACCATTAAGATTTGGAACCAATCACTGATTGTTGTGGATTAATAGATTCTCTGGTTAAAAAGGACAAAGACCATTCAAGGATTGCTGTGAATAATAAATGGAGGGGAAAAGTCAATTGTCATAACTTTACTTGATTATTAACAATGATAGGCACAAATCAACCTTAAAATTGAATTTTCCAGGAATTAAGGTTCCTCGAGATGGATAAACAAGTTAAGCAGTGCAGAATAAATGATCAAAGCACATCTAATTTAACAACTCACACATCAATCAAGAGTTTTAACGAATGAATCAACAAGCCCATTAATTACCAAGCTGTCAAATTGAATTTGTGCAATAAAATTTTATCTTGCTTAGTTGCATTACACACAGTGGCAAGTTAATCACAATCGATTATACTCCCTCCATCCACTTTTACTTGTGCACTTTACTAAAAGTAAACGTACACTTTTACTTGTCCAGTTTAGAAAATCAACTTTATCACTTAGTTACTAATTTACCCTTACTATTAACTATAGTAATTTCCCAAAACACGAAACTTATTATAATCAAAAGGAGGTATAGTAAAATTATCATTCTATTTATTGCTCCGCTATGCCAAGTCAATACTGGACAAGTAAAACTTTTCACTTAGTTCCTACTTTACCCTTATTATTTTTTATTTTTTGATAATCGTGGTGTTCGGGCCAGCTTTCGCGCACCTCAACTAATTTCACGGGATACCTGTCATTCCCACCAGCAACAGGTATTAGGTAACTCTGTCTACCAAGGCTAGAACAGATGGGAAGAAATCACCTAGTGTTTTTGTCTCTGCTGAGAATTGAACTTGAGACCTCATGGTGCTCAACCCACGTTATTGACCACTATGCCACACCCTTGGGTGCAATTTATCATTATTATTAACCAATAGTAATTTTCCAATATATTTCCCTAAACATTGAATTTATTATATTCAAAAGGCAACATAGTAAAATTATCATTCTATTTATTGCTTCAACATACCAAGAACCTGTTTGGATAAGATTTTAATCTGGTCAAACCAAATTTTAATCTCTTTTTTAGATTAATTGAGTGTTTGGTAAAACAGAAAAACAATTAAAAAAAAGCTAAAAACTGATTTAAAAAAGCTAAAATCTAAAAGCTGAAAACCCCCAATTTTTTGCTTTTAGCTTAAAATTCTTTTTAAGTTTGACCAATACATTTACCCTTTTATCCCTTATAATTTTCCCAAATTCCAACACTACCCTCATTTTTCAGCCCTAAAATATATGAAAGTACTCTCTTTTCTCTCATTCTCATCCCGCTTCTCCATCTTTCCCTTTCTCCAGCAACAAAAAAGTGTTTAAGAGCACTTGTTTACCAAACACATTAATAGCTTTTTTTTCCAATTTCAGCACTTTTTATCTAAAACACTTATCTACTTATTTTCAGCTTTTAATCACATTGCTTAAAATCTAATTTTTTTAAGCAAATCCAAACAGGCTCCAAGTCAATACCAGTTTACAAAAATCGAGCTACATTACCTTACAGTGCTTGAAGAAGACTCAGAATTCACAGGTTCAGATACACTGCAAAGGCACCGGTAATCTCGACCTGCTTGTTGACGAATTAGCCGCGGTCTTCTCAATCCGCAAGACCTGCTATAAATAAACAAACAGAAAACAAAATTGAAGATAATTAATGCATGGATAAACGGAAAATTAATTGAGAATTAGAGTGAGAGAGGTATACGTTGAAGAGGCGAAACGAGGAGCAGAATAGGTGACCATACTGAAATGGGAGAGAAGAGAACGACCCATTGCTGCCTGCAAAGGAGTTGTTTGGATGAGAGATGGTGTGAGTGAGATTTTTGAAAGAGGGAAAATAAGAAAAGGATTAATTTATAAGGGTAGGTAAATAGTCTCTCACTTTTAATATATGCAATCAAATATTATAAAGATTAATTACAATAAATTGAGCATTTATCAAAAATAACATCTTTACATTCATAAGATAAGATTTAAGAATAAGATTGCATACACAATAATTATTTTCAATTTCAGTTATAAAATTACACTGAATATATGATATGATAGTGAAAATAATAGAGAGAAAAAATAGTAACAAAAATAAGTAGTATAGTAACTAAAGCAAAAAGAAATAATAGACAATAATAAAATTGAAGCATAAGATAGTATGAAAGCACTAACACAATTATACTAAATTACTAATAGTCTTGGGATAAAATAAATAGTCCAGAGATAAATTTTGATTTTTTATTTGGTTGTCAAGTTTGAGATAACTTATCCCACCATTTATACCATAGTGAAGGAATAAGTTATCCCATATACATGGTGGGATAAGTTATCCCGGGATAATTAATCCCGAGATAACTTGTTTCCAACCAAACGACCCCAAAAATTAGACAAGGCTTAATTATAAAATAAAAATCCAACACTTAAATCTCTTTGCCATCCCAATCAACATTGACAGCCATCATTGTTGTTAACTAATACTGTTAATTGTTATCATGCCAGCACCTCTATCATTATAATTATATATATCCATTGTCACTATTATCATCGTCGTCACTATCATCTCTACTATCACTATCAACCTCTATCACTATTGCGGCCAATACATCTACCAGCCAACTCCATCACAACTAGCACCACTCCTAATTACCATTGAGACATCATCAATCACCACTCCACCACTGCTATCAACTATTACCACCATTACAGTCAATCCCTACTATCATCCACCTTCATCATCATAACTAGTACTGACATCAACTACCATCAATACATCGTCAATCACTACACATCGACACCACCAATTACTAATATCAGTCAATTTCACCATTGCAACTATCCCCACCACCATCAATCACTACTGTCATGACAATAGCTACAACACCAACTACCTCCTCCACCACCATTACTTGTCACTAACACCAACTATTACCACCATCACCACTACTACGAACCATCTTCACCATCACTAGAAAACATAAATATTTTATTTTTTAAAATTTATTAATTTTTTATTTAAATTATATATTTATTATGTCTACAAATAAATAAATTATGTACATTCAGGTGTTGAAAAACAAACAGTCAATCATTAATGTTCACATCTATAGACAATATCTTAATCATTCAGATGTGTATTCAGATTCGCATGTCTTAATCTTAATAAAAATAAATGAACCCTAAATAGAAGAATACGAAGGTCAAAAATTAGGATAAAAAATTAGTAATTGAGCATTGTCTAATTTTCTTTTTAATATTGACATTGTTATTCTTCTACTATAGTTTTACATGTTTTAGTTCCATACACTGATCTCATTTCAGATCTTAACTTATGAGATTAGATTGAGTATGTTATCGATTGTTATACATCTCAAATAATCAAATATTAGAAAAATGATTGTATATATATTTATAATGTTGACCGAGTTAAACTTCCGTTATCCTCGCGGTTTTACTTTTAACTACTTCTACGGTGACTATACTCCGCACCGCTACTTGCAGACGGCGTTTTAAGGATCTCGTAGGTTCATTAATTTGTCTATCAAAGTTTAAAAGTATATATATAGCTACTCGTACCAGTTGAACTAAATCGAAGTAGGAAAAAAAAATGGAGGACGATAGAATTCTAGAGAGAGAAAGGTATCAAATGGAGCAAATACGGCAGCTTGAATCGGAGGAATTGCAGGTTGAAGAAGTCGATGAAGAATCATCTGACGAAGATCAAACAACGTAAAATTTCGTTATGTGAATTTGATTTTTGCATTTCTATGCGTAATTAAATTGTTTCAACTGTTTTAGGGTTTTAAATTTTGATTAATTTTCAGTGTACGGGTTTTTTGTATCAGTGTATGTATGTTTTTGTCGCCTTGTGATTTTTCGGGTTTTCAGATTAATCGGGGCGTTTTGGGGAGTTGAAAGAAAATTGTAAAGAGATGTATATGGTTAATTTAGCTATATCGTCTATCTGCTAAATTGGAAATGGAAAGTGAAAGAAGTAGTACACGAAGCTTTATCATTTTTCTATGGGAGAACATTCCATAAATCAAAAAACACTAGGTGATTCTTCCCCTCTGTGTTAGCCTTGGTGGACAGAGTTATCTGGTACCTGTTGCTGGTGGGAGGTGACAGGTATCCCGGGGATTTAGTCGAGTGCGTGAAAGCTAGCCCGGACACCACGATCATCAAAAAAAAAATATATATGTAAAAAAATCCATAAATTATATTGGGCATTTGATCAGTCAATTAGTAGGACAGGGGGGGAGGAGAATGACTGGCCTTGGAAGATGATATGGAAACCTAAGGTGCCTTGTAAAGTGATGCTTCACTTGGCTCTTGGCAAAAGAGGTTGTTCTAACACATGAAAACTTGAACAAGAGAGGCTATCAGCTGGCTTCTAGGTGCTATCTATGTGGAGAACATGCCGAGACAGTCAACCATCTCTTCTTACATTGCAAATGGATTGATCAGCTATGGAGAATGTTCATTAGCCTGAAGGGGATCAGGTGGGTGAAACCAGGAAGTATCAAAGGAGTACTCAGTAGCTGGAATAGAGATGGCAATGGTACAAAGAAGGAGGAGAGATGGAAGATTGTCCCAACATACATTTGGTGGTCAATATGGAAAGAGACAAACAACAGGAGCTTTGAGAATGTGCCAAAATGAACTGCTTAGCTCTGTTTTATTTTTGGTGTAAACATAGTTTGTTAGCTCAAACAGAAGACATCTTTGATGTTCTAGATTGTTTATAGGCAACAATTGTAGCTTTAACCTTTGCTAGATTGTAATACTTTTGAAGGTGAACTACACTTCCGATTGTAGTATACCTGTGGATATATAGAGTAATGTTACTAGTTTAAAAAAAATAAAAAATATTGGGCATTTGATCAGGTTTGTTTACACAGGTACCCAGGCAAAGGAGAGAGAAGTGAAATGTTGGCAATTGGATGACTTGGGAATTAGTAAATATGCCTATTCTCTTGTGGGAATCACTTTTGAGAATGCAATAACAACAACAATATAATCATTGTAATCCCACAAAGTGGAGTATGGGGAGGGTAGAGTGTACACACACCTTACACTACCTTAGAGGTAGAGAGGCTGTTTCTAATAGACCCTCAGCTCAAGAAAAAAATAGTCCAAAGCAATATAGAGAAAAAAATAATTGAAATGAAAAAGTCATGGCAAAATACGGTAGATAACCTGACAAATCATCCTAAACAATAGTCATAACAAGATAAAACAATAATCCAAGTGTAAAAGAAACCACAGGTAATAACCAAACTCAAGTAATACTACAACTAGCAGTATAGAAGAATAAACGAAACAACGGTCAACTATCTAACTAACCTCCTATCCTAATTCGTTTCCCATAACCTCCTAACTAAGGTCATGTCTTCGGTAAGCTAAAGCTGCGTCATGTCCTGTCTAATCACCTCTCCCCAATACTTCGTCGGCCTACCTCTACCTCTCTTGAAACCATCGATAGCCAGCCTCTCACACCTCCGCACGGGGACATTTGTGCATCTCCTCTGCACATGCCCGAACCATTTCAGCCTTGTTTCTGCATCTTGTCTTCTATCGAAGCCACTCCTACCTTGTCCCGAATATTTTCGTTCCTAATTTTATCCTCTTAGTATGCTCATACATCCATCTCAGTATCCTCGTCTCCGCAACTTTCATCTTCTAAACGTGAGAGTTCTTGACTAGCCAATACTCTGTTTCATACAACATAGCCGGTCTAACCATGCTCTGTAGAACTTTTGAGAATGCCTTTAGAAATTTACTTGAGACTCTAGGTATCGACATAGTAAGAGAAGAATGTAAAAGATCTTTGTTCATTATTCAGTTCACTTCTTTTTTAGCTCTAAATTTGTCACCTATAAACTAGTCTTTCTAGTGCTGTATATCTTCTTCATTTTTTTTGGAGAGATACATTTTTAGCTTTTCTTGGATCTATTTAAATGTGATAGATTTTTCATGTTCCTTGGATAGGTTTGTGTCTGATAGTTACATCAATGCTATACCATATTAGTTGTGTATGTTCAAACTTGTATCGGTAAAAGAAAAAGGGGGAGTTTATAAGAACTTTGAGAAATTATAAGTAAGTTAAACCTAGAAGTCAAAGCATGTAAAAGTATACTTTAGTTGTAACCGAAGGATGTGGTTTAGCGGTCAATGAAGTGGGATGAAAACCACAAAAGACCATGTTCAAATCTCAGTTGAGACACTGTATAGCTTAGGTGCGTGCAAGTTGGCCAAACACTGATCTACCCAAATATAAGTCAGAGGCCAGTCAATCCGTCACTTCTGAGCTCTGAGACAGTCCCAATGTGCTGATCGATATATTATGTCTAATGATCTCTCTGATTTTAATGTGGCGGTGCTTAATTGGGTGCGGATTTCAAGAAAGAAATTTTTTGACACATACCAGAAGTACCCTGGAAGTTGGAATTGTAGTGTTAGACATGCCACACTATTTTGATGGCTATAAGAATTCATTAAGGGTAAAATGAGAGGTTTAAAGTTATAGAGTTTTCAATTATAGAAATTTGTCCCTTTTTTTTGGCATCCAAGGGTGTGGCCTAGTGGTAAATGAAGTGGGTTGAGAACTATGAGATCTCAGGTTCCAATCCCACTAGAGACAAAACAAAAGCATTAGGTGATTTCTTCCCATCTGTCCTAGCCTTGGTGGGTAAAGTTACCTGGTACCTGTTGTTGGTGGAGTGACAGGTATTCCGTGGAATTAGTCGAGTGCGCGCAAGCTGGCCCGCACACCATGATTATTAAAAAAAAAGATGTCATGCTTTTTCGGAATAGATTGAAAAGGAACAAGTGCCTTATGAAATGAAAGGGAGGGAGTAACTCTTTTTCGGCTATGCGATCTAATGGATTTTCGTTTTCTCATTACAAGTATCAAGAATTTCTTTACTAAAAGTACCATTAAGAAATGTTTTTTTTTGTACTTGGCTTCTGATCTTAGTTACCGTAGTTCCGGGGGAGCATCTGCATCTGGTGAATTTACTTATGACACCTCTTTGGCTGCCTTACATTCTTACCTTGGTGGTAGGTGTAATATGCTTTTCCATTCTCATTTTTCAATTACTTTTTCGGGATGATACAACTTTCATGTTGTTTGACTTATTTTTTGAACATTTTCTTGTGTCAGATGTTGAAGATACTCATAACAGGCTGGCCTTCTTGGATGGAGGAGCTGTCTTAAATGTTCCTCTGTTCTATCTTGAAGGTAAATTTATTACTCGGTGTTCTTGTGACTGTCTTTTTTTCAATTAAAAGTATTTACGGAGGAAAAGGAAATATGTCCACTAACTGTATCAAACAAGTTGTCTTGTTTGTACAGTCCTAGATGTGAGGTATGCTAATACATGATGTTTGTGAAGTTCAACTAGATCCTACATTTTGTAGTTTCTTGTTGAGAAGTGACAGCAGTGCACGAGTCTTTTACCGTAAATGTATAGTATTTTTGTTACTTGATCCCAAATTAACTTGTAAGCTTTTCTTTCAGCTCAACAGCTGTTTCAGAGTTCAGATTTCTAATCAGCAAATGTTAACTCTTGTGGGTTGGGTAGTTTAACACCCCTCACAATATCTTATGTGCTTTATTTTACTTCCAGGAGTTGTTTTATTTCCCGAGGCCACACTTCCTCTGCGAGTCATTCAGCCTAATTTTATAGCTTCTGTTGAAAGAGCACTGAGGCAAGTTGATGCTCCTTACACAATCGGCGTGGTAAGGGGATGCCTAATGGCACTGATGTTTTGTTCGCTTCCCCTAGAATTTGTTTCTCTTTGAGTTTTGAGTGGGATTACTGGTAAATATTTATTCCAGATTCGAGTTTACAAGGATCCAAATAATGGAAGGATAAAACTTGCAACCACCGGTACAACTGCTGAGGTATGGATAGCTTGAATCCTCCGCCTTTCTTATTAGTTATTTTTGTGGATGCATAGTCGAATTGATTATATTTCCTACAAACTTGTTAGAAATGTTTCTGAGTGTTAATAAGTAGACAAGAATCCCGGCTGTTTCTGAAGAAGAAATTTCATGTGGGTTTTGTGACGTTGCATCTTGTTACTAGATTCTTTTTGCAGATCCATTTGTTTCCCGTGACTGGTATACCATTGAAAGACTTCTGGTTCTAGGAAGAATTTCTAGTTCGGCATAATCTAAATTAGAACATATGGGAGCTTTCTGGTTTGTAGTTTGTGTGAAAAAAGACATGTTCTAGAAGCAGATCGAATCTGTATTGTCCACTTTTTTTGGTAATACATCCCTTTTTTGTGAAGTTGAAACTTATGAGGTGCATACAGTTATTTGATGGCAAGTTCAAAATAAAAGCAATGTCTAAAGTTCTTTTCTTTCTGTTGTATATGTTAGTTGCATGAGTGAGTTGTATTTGTTTGTGTTATTCCCTCTGTGCTTTCGATGTCACAACTCATGGTTGCTTGGGATATTTAAGCTAAGAGTTAATAGCCTATATCTTTTTCCCTTTATGTTAGCCAGAAGATTGGTGGAAGAGACAATATTTATTTTTTGGAAGCAAAAATGATCCCATGTGGCTATTTATGTCTATGTTTATAGATAAGTAGGACGCAAAGTAAAATGCTTGGCGTCCATTGGCAAATTATTCATTGAATTGCATAAATAAACATGAACTTTAATTTGTGAGTCACATTGACACTATCACATGATGTTTTTGGTATAAGCCTAACTTTCCCAGAAGAATTATTACTTTTCCTACTACAAATATATGTTAGTCAAGTTGATTTCTTAATCACCACGCCCTTTCAAATTATCATGCAAAGAGAGTATATGGATTGTATACAGAGAGTTGATATTTATTTTTCAACAACAATCGAAAGATGGCTTATTGTATGACTTGATGATCCTGGGTGGTTATGTTTATACTGTTTCAGATTAGGCAATACCGGCACTTGGAGGATGGTTCGGTGAATGTTGTAACTCGTGGGCAACAGCGTTTTCGTTTGAGACGCCGCTGGATGGATGTGGAGGGATCAGTAAGTGTACAACAGATACTAATATATTTATTTAAAGAAAAGGTATCCTTAATTTTTGGATCTTCATAAGTTCATATTCTATTGCACCTTTTGTCTAGCCTTGTGGGGAGATACAAATCATCAAAGAAGATTTGCCATTGAGAACACCCAGGGAGGCTGTTGGCAGATCGACACCATTAAGTATCTTCCGATCTGGTATACATATTCAAATACCACCGATAAATCGCTCTCGAGCTGACCAATATGGGTTCGGGAGTGAAAATGATTCGGATGCAATGTCAGAGGAAAGTTTTGAAAGTGAACTTTCACCCACAGAAAGGAGGTTGCACCAGTCTGCTCTTGTTTCCTGTGATATGCTTGACGACAGCGACGATGAGAATATTGAGCACCAGTTTCGTATCCGACCTGGGAGATCTCCTTTTGATAATCTTAGAAGGTCATTGGGCACGGAGAAAAACCAAAAGGCTGATGGTGTGGGGCTCGCTGTAGGGAAAAGGTCTATGCCAACAGACAACACGTGGAAAAAGCATTCTTTAAATCAGTTTCGTGAAGTTCCAAGGGCCTTTTGGCCCAGTTGGGTTTACCAGATGTACGATTCATACTCTCTTGCTCAAAGGGCAGCAGGTCATGTGGTCTTCACTTTCTCCTTTTAGAAAATTATGGATGATGAATGTTCCAAATTTGGTCACACTAGTTTGAACTCTTTTATAGCTGCAGTTATGACATTGAAATATTGGTGAAAAGATCCGTCTTCCTTTTCTCCTCATAAAATCAGTTTTGATGAATTACCATATGCTAAAAGTTGGGTGCTTTGAATTGAAATTTACCTCATGCTACATGTCATTTATGCTATTCATATGTTGTCTCCTCCATCTTGTCATACGAGGGGCTTCTCTTTGCTTAACACTGAGTTGGCAATCGCCTGATTTCTTTACAACAATCATGGCTAGACATAAAAATGTGAACTATTTTTACTCGGTTAATCTCCATACATTTGTGGTCTCAATCGCACTTCGATAGTTTTATTCTTCTGGTGTTTTCTCGTCTTTGATTCGAGGGGATCATTTGAGTAAGAAGTTAGATTCTCCGTGGAATTGAGACGGTTATAGTAATATTGAGTTGAAATTTTGCAGGTCGATGGAAACAGATAGTCAGGGCACCAAGCATGGACAGTTACGTAACGAAGCCAGATCTTCTTTCATTTCATATTGCAAGTAAGATGCCCGTGTCTGAATCGACAAGGCAAGAGCTTTTGGAGATTGATGGAATATCCTATAGATTGAGACGGGAAATTGAATTGCTTGAGAGTTTTGACTGTGTTCGGTGTAGAACTTGTGAGGTAATGTAGAAAATGACACTTTGATCTTAAATAACTGAATATTGTCTCACTGGTTGTTCCACTTTTCCCTTCTCGAGGACTCTAATTGTGATGCTGATGCAGATGACACTTAACGCTATTCCACTGTTTTAAGTTGAATATTGTGTCACTAATTGTTGTATTTTTCCCTTCTCGTAGACTCTAATTGCCAGACGGAGCAACATGTTGGTGATGTCTAGTGAGGGCCCTCTCGGTGCTTACGTTAATCCACATGGTTTTGTACATGAGATAATGACACTATTTAAAGCAAACGGATTGGCTGTTATTGGAAATCCTGTTAAAGAATACAGCTGGTTTCCTGGGTAAGTTATTTTCAGTTGGCTGATTTTTACGGTCAACTATGTCTTGTGTCAATTATTTCCATAATTTGACCTTATTCGACCAAATGCACAAGTAGTGGGATGTTACTAATCACACTAAGGTGACGGATGGGAGTACCTTGAAGAAATCACTGCCCGATATTTGTTGTCATGGAAGTGTAATGTAGTTAGAACCATCTTCATTAGACAACTTCATGGTTTGTTTTTAGCTTCCTGTCACTAGTCTGGAATATGAGAAAGTAGTCTGCTTCCTGCATTTATTGGAAATCGATGCTACTGGACATTGATAATAGAGTACATGAGAAGGGTAATACAGCTGGTTTCCCGAGTATAGGTTTCCTGGGTAAGTTATTTTCAGTTGGCTGATTTTTACGGTCAACTATGTCTTGTGTCAATTATTTCCATAATTTGACCTTATTCGACCAAATGCACAAGTAGTGGGATGTTACTAATCACCCTAAGGTGACGGATGGGAGTACCTTGAAGAAATCACTGCCCGATATTTGTTGTCATGGAAGTGTAATGTAGTTAGAACCATCTTCATTAGACAACTTCATGGTTTGTTTTTAGCTTCTTGTCACTAGTCTGGAATATGAGAAAGTAGTCTGCTTCCTGCATTTATTGGAAATCGATGCTACTGGACATTGATAATAGAGTACAGGAGAAGGGTAATACCAGCTGGTTTCCCGAGTATAGGAAAAGGGTAATACAGCTGGTTTCCTGGGTAAGTTATTTTCAGATGGCTGATTTTTACGGTCAACTATGTCTTGTGTCAATTATTTCCATAATTTGATCTCATTTGACCAAATGCATGAGTAGTGGGATGTTTCTAATCCACAGTAAGGTGTCGAATGGGGGCACTGAAGAAATCACTGCCCGACATCTGTTGTGATAGAAGTGCAACCTGTAGTTAGAACCATATTCATTAGACAACCTCATGGTTTGTTTTAGCTCCTTGGTTACAAATCTGGAATACGAGAAAGTAGTCTGCTTCCTGCATTTATTGGAAACCGATGCTACTGGGGACATCGATGATAGAGTATAGGAAAAGGGTAAATTGCAACCATGTCTTTGTATTCTGGTTTCTGCTGCAATAAGATATTCTCTCTCAATTGCTATATCACGAAATCTCGGTGTGAAGAGATTTGATAACTAAGAAGTGACTTTTCTTGTAGGTATGCCTGGTCAATTGCTGAATGTGCCACTTGTGAAACTCAATTGGGATGGCTTTTTACTGCTACAAAGAAGAAACTTAAACCCAGATCATTTTGGGGCATTCGGAGTTCCCAAGTTGCTGATGATTCGCGTTGAAGTTAATGTCTTATTTACTTTTAGCTATTCCGTCGACTGTCTTGTAAATTTGAATGCTAAGTTTTGTTTTAGAGCTTTTGTACTTCGATAATAGCTCTTTCCTAGCTAATCTGAGTTGTAAACATTTCATTTTCTTGATAACATATTAGAGCTTTGTCTGGGTAAAAGTTACGTTGTCTCGAGGCTTTTGCATTTCAGATATCAGTTTTGAGAGCTATGGGACAAAATTACAAGAATATTTATACCGAAGAACATTTACGTTAGTTACTTGGGGTATGAGTAGTTGCGTTGCATATGTTATGGAGTATTATCGTTGTGGAAACTCTGCGATGAACTCTATGCAGCAAAATACAATTGACATGTTTTTGTTTTTCATTCTGTTTTTTGTGTAGTCGATATTTCAAAACCTAAAATGAAAGTTGTCAGGACAAAACTAAAACAAAGTGAGTTAACGCAATTACGAGTAACTTGGTAGTGCTCGTTTATCAGAAATAACCTATACTATACAAAGATAGGGGGGTAAGAGCTACATACACCCTACCCTCTCCATACTCCACTTGTGCGATTACAATAGGCATGATGTTGTATTAGGGATTGTGTTAGATGGACTAAATTGAGACAGAAAAGCACATCGACAAAACCATTAGCTGGCAAACGCCAAGTAAATTTTCTACAGAATTTAGATAATGGTGTGTTTGTGACACACATTGGAGTACATTATAATGACATTTTTATATTTCTACAGAATTTCATTTCCAATGTAATTTGCTACTACACTGGCTTTTGTTATCTTATTTGTTTTACCTGTTGTTAAGTTAGATTTGGCATGTTAGTCAAGTGCTGCTTTTCTTTGGTGGAGTTTGTCATCAACATAAACAAGATCACTTCTAATAATACTTGGTTAGTAGCCGTGCATAAGTCATCCCCCCCACCCCACCATCCAACCCTCTTAATATAAACGTAATATCCGATCCAGTTTGGATGCACCTCAACTATTCCACCAACACCAACAAGGATTAGGTGAATAGGAAGAAAATGCCAAGTTTGCACTTGCTTTTGGTGACCACTACGCCACACCTTTGGATACCAAGACATCAACCCCTCTACAAGCAAAGTGCAATAGCTACCGACCTTAGCTCCATCCAAGTGTGCCACACACCAGTACGATGCAGAACAAACTATCACAAAATATCCGAATTATGTAAACTAGATCCTCGAAAAATTCTGAAGCTGGGAAGCGAAAACAGCTCCTGCCAATCACCAGATGTAGCTAGAGAAGCATCTATGCACACCACAGAACTGTACAGACCGAAATTGACATGGGGTCACCTAAGTAAAAAGACACACAACAAGACTAGAAAGGGACTAGGATTGCATTTGAAAGTAGGGTCACCCTTCATAGAAAACACAGGTTTCCAAGTAACAAATCAAGTTCATCCACAAATACTTGGTAACAACTCTCATCGAATTAGCAGCTATCATTACCATATTAAGCCACAGGCAGGCAGACACCTACCACCCAAATAAAATTGGTTAGTGCACTCTGAAAAGAATATGACATTGCAGCGTAGCCACAATTTTCTGCACACTACATATATAACCTACAAAAGATAGAATATCGTGCGGACAGCATAAGCACATAAAAACAGAATCCTGCAACCAACTGCCATTTGCATTACCTAAAACCCCGTCGTTATCAGTCTGGACACCACATGCTTGACCAGCTGATATTGCTTTGTGAAAAAGCTTCAATTTTTCCAGAAAGGGGAGGGGTGGGTACATCAGCTCTGATAGGAACTCTGCAGGTTCCAAAATCCTCTGATATCACCCCCAAGAATCACAAGAAAATACCAAACACATAAGAGAAGGCAATATAAGTTTGAACAAAGACGCGTCGTGAAAAACAATTCTAAGGAACTAGTAAGATGTAGACCAACAAGCAGATCAAGAGAACCCCCCTAGAGAAGATAACATGAAATCACATACATGATTAGTCTGTCAATTCCTGATTAGCCGAGCTTAAATTAATCAATGTTAAATGGAGAGCGGGAGCTTTTTCATGTTTTGGCATTATATAATCTTACAAAGACTTCCTCCTCTATGAAGATCAAGAACAAACAACATAAGCTGATCACTTTCACGTGAATTTAGATAATGGTGTGTTTGGTATGAAGAAAAATGTTTTTTTGGAAACAAGTGGGTTTATATATAATCTAGCAAAATACTATGGGAGTGGGATTGAGTGGGGTGGGGAGGGGGGGTTGAGGGTGGGGGGAGGGGGGGGGGTGAAATGGTAAAAGGATGGGGGTTGGGGTTGTTGGGTGGGTGGGGAGGAGATAATAAACTTGGATTATCAGTTATGGAACTTATTTTCTCTACTTCCATTAGGGAAGGAACTTATTTTCCTAGAGAAAATGATCTCCAAAACATTTTGACCAGCCAAACATGGGAAAATTGGAAACATTTTCCTCCATACCAAACACACCCAATATGTTCTCTTCTCTAAAGATTCCATGCATACAGATAAGATGTACCAGTGCACGGAACATTCAAATTAATCAGTCAACTGCATATTTGACCTTGATGAAATCATCCAGACCCAAACTGTGTTCTAGCTACCGTGCAGAGTCACAGAAACAACAAAATGAGAAGTGTAATAAGCCTATTGAAGCTCATATTTTCAAAGAACCAAAGTAAGAAAAATCTGAGCAATGATCAGCAAGCACGCCAATTAGCTGGAAAGGAGTTTGCATACTTCTATAGAGTTTATGTCAAAGAAGGACATTAACACTAAACATCTTTTTATAGGAAATGGCAACAAAAATAAAACTAACAAGAGTTGGAAAATTTTGATACTGTTTAAAAAAGAAAAAACATGGGCAAGAGACAACTAGTACCAGAACAATAGCTTCTAAAAAGCCTTGGATACTCAAAACCCAAATAGTGGCAACAGAATAATTAGCAGACTGGGAACTTACACATCTTAAGTAACTCCCGTGTTGCTACATGATAATAGAGATCTTCTGCGGCTCCAGCTATGCAACGCATTGCAAATAAGCATCTTTCAGAAGATAAACTATTGAGTACACTTCAGTATAGTACCTCAAATACTAGTTAGAAGTTTCTAACCTGCAAATACTTCATTTTTGCAGGCTAATGTACCGGAAATACCTATTACATCACTCTAATGCAGACTAATGTATTCATACCCTGAAAATTTAATGAAGGGAATGACAACAGGGGGAAAAAAAAAACTAACCACCGAATGGAAATTTTGCAACTGCTAGGGAACAAATAAAGGCCTCCTTTGGAAGGAAAACCAGGTGAAAAGAATCTTGACCAACAAAAATTTTTCACCTTGTTTTCACGTCAAACGCCACCTGAATATCTGGAGAAAACCACCACTTCCCAAGCTAATAGTTTCTACGACAGCCTTAGAAACTTAAATATCCAATAACCCAAAACTGATTAGATGTACTCTGAGATAAATTGCTGTATTGTGAGGATTCATATTGTGAGACAGATACTGGAAAATATCAACTAATTACTTATCCCAGCCAAAAAATTATGTAGACGTGTGTGTTGGTGGTGGCGGCGGGCGTGTGGGTGGGTGGGTGTGTTGGGGGGGGGGGGTGCACTAACAGTACTTCTGTCTGGGTAACCAAAGTGCCAAGAAGGTGCACAGTTTTTTTTTTCCTTTTTTTCTGGTAAGGTAAGATTTCATTGACCAACAGTATTTAGATGATACTGTGGAAGTACAGAGAAAATGCAGATTAGATTACATCAGAATCCAAAGAAGTCTAGCATGTCCACCATGTTATCTAAATTCATAACAACATTTCCATCTTTCCAATAGTACAGGTGGTGCAAACAACTATATTTCACAGACTGCAACTGCTCCTTTTTGCCTTCAAAACACCTCTTATTTCAGTAAGAGCAACAAACTAAACAAGGACAACTTCAGAATAAGAGTTTACTGTAGTGTAGAGGTATGACAGAGGAGATAAGCCTGTCAGTGACCAGAGCTCCAAAATCATGAATGAACAAAAGGAGTGATAGAGCTAACATCTAAAACAACAGGAACAAAGTTCTACTATACCATGCAAGTTAAAATTCATTTCCAGCACAAACTCGCTGTGAAGAATGAACCGACATAATATATGGACTGACATGACCAAAACCAGGAAGGGGCAAGAAAAATAGACATAGAAAATGAGATTGACTACCAGTGTTCAAACTCCTTTACAAAATATTAAATTGCAGGGTTCATAATACTACAGAATATCCTGTTTTGGTCGTCTCTGAAAACTAATTATTGTTCAAGCTGTACAATCTTTAACCAATATGTAAATTACTCCCATCCTAGCTCCTGAACTGCCTATACTAATATTCACATACATTGATGGCAATGGATTTTGCAACTAGCATCTCCAAATGAAAAGAAAAGCCGCCTTGACAAGCATGAAACAGCTCGTCTATTTTTCTCCATTTGTTAGAAAAATAAGCAGGATGTTGCTCAAGGCACATTCAGGGTTATTACATGGCACCCAGGAAAATTAGCAGCCAAACCTTGGTGCCTCAAGAAACAGTTCGCCCATAACAGACAGATGCAAGGTAAAGATTTTTTGCCCATTTCTCCTGCGTGAGCAAAGTCAATAGTTAACTATGGAGCATGGAGTCAAAAAATTCAGAAACGGAGTGGTTCCTGTTAAGAAAACATAATTGATTAAATAAACAACCTTGACATGAGTGCTAGGAAAAGCAGAAGTACGAAGTGTCTCTTGTGTTTCATCAGCAGGTTTCCTTCTTGGAACACTTAGAACTAAAGCAGCTTGATCCCATGTGGCTGCAGTCGACGTAATCCTGTATCCAGCATCCCATCTCCTATGGATCCCTTCACTAGGATAGAGAAAATCTAATTCCACCACCTGCAAATTATATACCGAATTTCAAATTTGAACACAATAGAAAGTGACTCTAAAAAAATCAAAAGAGAATCCATGATAAAGACCTGATCAGAGAACCCAGCCCCACGAGACATAACAATTGCCCATCTACTTCCTGCAGTTGCCATGGCAGTGACATAGAACCCCTCTCTCCATTTTTTGTTTATCCACTTAAATGGGAAAGACTCGCTGACTTTGTAGGACTGCTGCAGATACTGCGTACCTGACATTTTGCAAACAACACTAAGTTTTGTCTGCCCTAATTCACAGATTATGGTGCAAATCATGTATAGCATGTTATAAGAGTTCCACTAACCCTTTGACATGACAACTAATGAGCTCCCATTGTTAGCTCCAGCTATGGCACTGATATAATAATTCTTCTCCCATTGCTCCATGATCCATTCCTATGTTTAAACATATACAGAGGGAATTAACTAAAGCCTGAAGGAGTAAACTGAATCATGCATAAGTTTGCTAGAGGTATAGCAACAACATAATTTAATTTGAATATGCTTCAACATAGACCACACTCTTTGGAGCATAACAGACCTTGTGAAGAAATAAAGGTGACAATTCATAAACTTGGGCACTGAACCCGGTTCCTGCATCCATGATTAGGGCCCACAAGTTCGAAGAAGATGCCACACTGCTGATAAATAGTCCGTCTTCATTTCCTTTCTCAATGTGCTGAGCTAGCCTCATATCAGCAACATTATAGTGATACCTACGAGCCCAAACAATATCACTGCATTGTTCACAAGCTCAAACCAAAGAGATTCAAAGCTGTATATACCTTTGCTTCATTGGGCGACGAGCATTGTAAACACTGATCCATTGTGTCGCAGGCATTCCCATGCGAACCTTCTTCTTCGGCTGTTCATCATCATCTTCTTCCATTGTCAGTCTTCCTCTTTTCTGCCCAACTTGGTATATAAGCTTCAGCAAATGAAAAACATGTTAGCAAAATTCTACTCGTGTTGCTGATTCTTCAACATCAACAGAAGCCTGCAATGAAGATGTCTGCAAATAATACCTACCTTCTGTGCACCATCAGTGTTGATTGGCCTGATTTCTGGATTTGGACCTACTACTCCATCAAATAAGGAGATATACTTCGCATAGTTAGGCTCCTCGTCAAACTTCAAGTTCACAACATATTCCACAAACTGCCTAAACGGAGCAGGGCAGAAGCAGCAAAGAGTTTCTGGAGAAGATGCCATCTTTTTCTTACAGACAAGGAAACCTTTGTTCTCACCCTAAACAAAAAAAAATTGTGTTACCGGAAGGAGACAATTACAAGTAAAATGCCGCAATTAAGTTGAGAAAAAAGAAAACCTGGTATCCCTGCCAAGGCAGCCGGCCTCGGAGAAGAAAGATGAGTGTGTAAGCCAGTGACTCTAAATCATCCCTCCGGCTTCCAGTCCTTCCCAGGTGAGCATGCACACTAGCATACCTTACAGTTCCTCTGAGACAATGGTTCTCTCAATAGTCAGTGGAAGCAGACGCAAAAAAAAATGTAGCCAAGCAATTGAATTATTGAAAATTGTACCTGAAGACATCAGGCCGTTGATCGTACTCGACATGTAAGCCAGTAGAAGCATCACGCCACCTTGTTGCTGGAGCATTCAAACAGGTAAAGCAGCATGACCATATATAGAGCATGATGAAGATACCAAACAGAGAATATAAGAAAGATCAACAATAAATTGCTTTTTCCTTCTTATCTAAGCTACAATTAACTCACCTAATCCAAGGTCAACAAGAAATAATTTTTTCTCATCAGGAGTTCCAGGGGCTCCAAGAAGAAAGTTTTCAGGCTTTACATCCCCATGCACATACCTTCAGAACAATATCAGCCAGACAAGCCAATCAGATCAATTAAACATTATTTCCTTGTTGCGCTTCTTGTTTTTTTGTTTTAATTTTCAGGGAGGCCAAAACAGACAGTGTAAGCCATATTGCTAGAATTTATAATCTATCTAAAGATAGAAAACAGCTTCTTACATGTAGTTCACTAGGAACTGTTAATCTAAGCGTGATATACTTACCCTCTGGAGTGCAATTTCTCTAGTATGGAGATTGCTTCAATGGCAATGCATGCTACCATTTCAATAGACATCCTAATGGACAACATAAGAACCAAAGAGCTGGCAATGAGGCCCAGAAAACAGCAATATGTTTATAGATGAGCATTTTCTATAATAATACGAATGGAGAATAGATCTTACGTGTGGGAATTATTGTTCCAGACATCCCATAAACTAGGACCAAGCATATCCATAACCTGTAATTTCATTACAGGAATTCAGCAATTCTAATGGAAATTGGAATCAACTGCAACTTGAAACAAATGATAAAATAACTCCATTACACTGCAGATGACATACCATAATATAGTAATCACCTTGACGTCCCTTGTAATGTACGCGTGGTATACCATGACTACCACCAAGGGCACTAAAAACAACAGGAAAGGGCATCAACTCTTAGAAAATCTTTAGTTACCAGATATCAATAATATAAATAAGATAACAGAAGCAGCAACAAGCGTTAAATGACCGCATACTTGTAGACCTGCCACTCATAAGGTGGTCCATGGTTACAACCTTTGCTGCTTCTATGCTCAAATTTCAAGGCAACCTAGAACCAGAAACGATAACTTAATAAAGAGAATCATCTTCAGCATACAACAAATAAAACAGTAAATAATTGGAGAAGTAATGAAGTACCTCTACCGCTCCTGGGCCAGTTCTTTCATGTGGATTTGGTGGGTTTGCACGACGACCTACAAACACTTGACCAAATCCTCCTTTACCAAGTTTCCTGTCAATCTTATATGCTGGCGATCCACCAACCTGGACCTATTGGACGCAAAAGGAAACAATTTAATACAACAATCAAGTCAAGTGCTTCAGTGTAAAACTAGGGGAAAAGTGAAGTGGAAGAGAAACAGTAAGATGTCTCCACGTTGACAGGACTAGAGAATTCATAATTTCGGCAACCACAAGCAAATTTATATACATAACTAATATATACTCCCTCAGTCCCAATTTATATGACACACTTTCCTTTTTAGTCAGTCCCGAAAAGAATGACACATTTTCTTATTTGGCAAATGTCTAATGACACTATCAACATTTTACTCATATTGGATCCCACTTGTTTGGCAAAAAGTCCACAAAGGTGTACGCTTCTATTTAAAAATTCATTTATTTTAAGGATAGTTTTGGAACATTCCAAAGTATTCCCATATTTCTTAAACTCCATGTCCAGTCAGACTACATCACATAAATTGGGACGGAGTGAGTACATATATTATGTGTGTGTCTCTTCGCGTGTGTGTAATAATGAATGTGATGTCACAACCAAAACTACGACCATACCAAGTGAACCATATCGACCCAGCCATACTCGGCCTATCTTTCAGTTCCCCAAACAAATTCTCACCGAGCAAGACTGACGATAAAATTCAAAGGAGTCAAAAGAACAAAACATAGAAACTAGTCCTACACCCAACTGCAGTACACGTAATCCACAGTCAAACATTACGCTAGCATTTGGACATAGATTTGGAAAATTTATCTTCAAATATCTGTTTGACCATGAAATGTTCAAATATTTTCAAGTTAACAAAAATGGGCAAAATCTGATCTTCAAATGTTTTCAAGTTACCAAAAACTGGAAAAATCTGATCTTCAAATGTTTTTGAGTTTTTGGGACTTCCGCTAACAAAACTCCAAAAAAATTCCAAGTAAAATGCATATCCAAACACAAACTTCAAATTCCAAAAATCAAAACTTCAAAAACTCAAAATTCTCAAGTTTCAATTTTCAACTTCAAAAACTCAAACTTTCAAGTTTCAACTTCAAAATCTACGGCCAAACTACACTACCACAAAAAATCCTACACACATTGCAGATAGGTGACTTGCAGAGTTCAAACTGAAAATCACATCCAATTAAAAAAAAATCACAACACATTTATCTAACTTAAGACACAAATTGTTGAAATGAGAGATTATATGAGTAGAAAAATTGGTACCCTTTCACAATACAATTAATTAATTTATGAAAACTGGCAAAATCTGATCTTCAAATGTTTTGAGCTTTTGAGACTTCGGCTAACAAAACTCCAATTTTTTTTCCAAGTAAAATGCATGTCCAAACACAACTTCAAATTCCAAAAATCAAAACTTCAAAAACTCAAAATTCTCAAGTTTCAACTTCAAAAACTCAAACTTTCAAGTTTCAACTTCAAAAACTCAATTTTTCAAGTTTCAACTTCAAAATTTATGGCACAAACTACATAACTGCAAATCCTTCACACATTGCAGATAGGTGACTTGCAAAATTCAAACTGAAAGTTACAAAAATTGTTGAAATGAGAGATTATAAGTAGAAAATTGGTACCCTTTCAGGCAGTGGAGCAGTACTTCCTTCATCTTCAGCAGCCATACCCTTATCACCACTCTGTCCACCACTATCGTATTCATCCATCTGTTTTTCTCCTACCTCTTCCTCCTTCTCTACTTCCTTCTTCTTCTCTTCGTCAGACGCTGTTCTCCTTACAGCATTCTCATCACCTAATGGTACAACAACCTCCTCCTCCTTCTTCTTCCTACTTCCTCCTACACTTTTTCCAGCAGTTCCTCCTCTCTGCCTCGTAATCCGTGCAACAGTATTTTGCCTCGTAACTCTCTTGTTATCGTTCTCCTCGTTGTTGTTGTTATTAGCGTTTTCTTCAGGTTCGATCGCAGGTCGACGGCCTCTACGTACTCCACTACGCAGTTGAGGCATATCGATCATCCATCAAGTTGTGAAAACCCTAAATTGACCTTCATCAAATCAAAGGCTCGACTCTTCTTCTTTCTACTCACAAACAAATAGATCTTCGAGGACTAAATCGGAATTAAACAAATCGAAGCGCCGGAAAACTCGCCGCCGATGATCGATGGCAGATGTGTAATTATAGAGAAAATGAAGGTTTATTTTTGTGGAAATGTATGGAGAGAGAGAAAACGATGAAAACAATGGGATGCCTTGCAAAGAGAGACGCCGAAAATGATGATGAACAAAAGAGGTGGCAGTTTTCCCTTCTTTTTGTTATTTTTGTAAATTTATTAATTGCTACTCCCTCGGTTCCAATTTACGTGCCATTTTTCAAATTTTAAGATTTAAATAAATTATTCTTTGATAAATTTTAAATTATTAATTATTGTGATTATAGTACTATTTACGTAGCTTTCAAATATGTACTAATTTTATTTTTGTAAAACTTAATAATTCTACGTTTGAATTTATGATTAAAATTAAATTGTTTGACTTTTAAATTGGAATAGTGCCACGTAAATTGAGATAGAATGATTATAATTTTATTTAGCTTCCTTTTTAAAAATAAATAAAATAAGGAGAAATTGGCAAATATACTCCTTAATTTTGTGAGGTAGAGCGTATATATTTCTCATTACAAAAATAATGCGTATCTTTATATTTAACAAATGATATATATTCTTTTGTCGTATAACAAATGATGTATATTTATCATTTTTATTAATAAAAATAAATTATAAAATTGGTTTTTAATTTCAAAATGCTACGTGACTTTAAAAATTAACAACAATAACGTATTTAGTGATTTTTCACAAGTGAGGTCTGGGGATGATAGATTGTACGCAGACCTTACCACTACTTCGTGAAGTAAAATTAGCTCATCTATTTTTTTACCCCTTCAAACTCAACCCAACTTTAAAGCAAAACGACCTCTCTTTCAGAGCGATTCAAACTAACTCTATGACTGATTAAAAAAGAGACTGAGTTATTTTTTATTTGGTTCGAGTCCGGATCTAATTTAGAGAGGTAAAAAAGATGGATGACATTATTTTTTAAAGGCATATGACATTTTTTAAATTAAAAAATAATTTTAAATTTTTTTAATGGAGAAATTAAATAAAAGTGCATTCAGCAAAATTACATTGCAAAATATAGCCAATTTCTTAAGTTCTTATCAAAAATGGCCAAGTCTCTCTCTCTCTCTCTCTCTCTCTCTCTCTCTCTCCTCATCTCATTTTTCATCTTCATCTTCTTTCTTCTTTCTTTCATCAGCAGTTTCCAAAAAAAAAAAAAAAAGTGAAGAAATAGAGAATTCATCTACTTTCAGTTATCTGTTTTGTCTCAAATTCGGTCCTTCTCCTTAGCCCACTCCACTATTTACCTGCTCACTCTTTCAATTGGAGATCGTTAGATTTGGATTTGAAATTTCTAATGATACATATCCAAAAAAATTAGATACATTAGTATGAGAAATTCTTTAATGTTTTCAAAATCAGTAAGAAACAGAAGGGTTGAAATAGTTGTACCATAATTTTTTTGAATTTTCAGCCATTATTGAAGCTCGAAGTTTCAAATTTGAAAATAGAATTTTTGTAAGTAAGATCTGTTTCGAGTGGGTGTGGTTACAAAAGATCGGTTATATATTGAGGAGCCCAAATCTGAAATTTTGGCTTATTTGATGTAGTTTTGAGGTGTTTTTGGATGAATTTGGTGCTTCGGTTCGAGGAATAAGATAAAGTTCATTTTTTTGTATAACAATGTATATTTTTGTATATTGTTGTATATACAATACAATTTTCTTGGGTGATTTGTTGCATTTTTTGATTATTTTTTTTGAATGAATTTGATGCTTCGAATCAAGGAAAAAGACGAAATTGATTATTTGTATAATAGTGTATAATATTGTATGATATTGTATATGAGTGTATCATACCCCTTTTATAATTTTGCATAATATTATTGATATTGGGTATATATATATATATATATATATATATATATATATACTTACATAATGATATACATAATTATACAAATATATACATATAATGTTTAAACAATGTATTTACATTGTATAAGTGTGTATAAAATAAAGAGGAAGAAGAAAATTACCAAAATAAAAAAACTATATTGTATATACAATACAATATACAAGAAACGAAGTTCATCTTCTTCCTCCAATTCAAGTATCAAATTCATCCAAAAACACCTCAAAACTACATCAAATCATCCAAAATTTTAAATTTGGGCTTCTCAATACATAATCGATCTTTTGTAACTATACTCACTCAAAACATAGCTTATTTACTTTTATTTTTCAATTTTGAAGTTTTAAGCTTCAATAATGGCTGAACATCCAAAAAAAATCAGGAAAAAACAACAATAGTTGCATAGAATTGTTCGTTCAAATAAGCTAGAAAAAAAGAAGCAAGAGTTGTTACGTAATTGTTCATTTTATTGAGATATTAGTAGAATTGAGAAGGAGGAGAAGAAGGAACTGTCAGAACATGTTAGTTTTCACTTATGAACCAAATCAATTTTGGCTATGAAATTGTAATGTAAATTTTTGGTTACTTGTTTGCAATGTAAATTTGCTATATGCACTTTTATAAAATTATCCCTTTTTTAATTCAATAAATATAGATCTATTAATGAAATGAGTAATATATATATTATTTGTTAAAGATAAAGTATATATGCATCACTTTTTTAACGAGTAATATATACACTCTAAACTGCAAAATTAAAGAATATATTTATCCTTTTCTCCAGAAAATAATTAATTCTAATTCTCCACGTAACTCATATTTTCTAATTCGTTAATTTCTCGATTAAACTGGTGGTGGTTTTTTGGTAATTTTATTCGATAGTGGATTTCTACGTGGCGATGACAAATGAAAATACGACAAATAAGAAAGGGATAAGTGATTCTTTTGGACCCATTTGGTTATAAGAATTCTTAAAATAATAATAATTTTTATATTTTTTAATTATTAAATTAACTCATTATTTCAACGTTAAACTTGAAATATGTAATTTGAAGAACAAATTTTCAGAAAATTTTCAAGTTTTTAACAACTTTAACTGTGATTTTATGCTCAAACACAACTCTTAAGCTTTAAAATATTTCGTTTTAAATATCATTTTTTTAAAAAGAAAAATCTCAAACAACTCATATTCAAATACCTTATTATTAATTATGCGAATTTTTTTTCGTAAATCTACCTGAACTTGTACATTATTACATTATTGATAAGGGATTTTGTACGAATTGAATTATTACATTTTTTTTGTTAACATGGCACAATTTTTTTTTAATCATTCTCTTAATATATATGAACTCACAAGTGTTAACTGTCCCTACTCTCTCAGTGGACTGTGAGAGAAGCTGTATAACAAAGTTGAAATATAGAGAGAGAGTTTTTTTCCCTAGAGTGATCATACAGTTATGGAGAATTCTTCAAATGAAAATGGCGAAATGGTGGAACAGCCTTTGCTGGTAAATGATTCTGAAACTCAAAAGGGTGGATTCAGAACTTTACCTTTCATCCTTGGTATGGTGTACTCTCCTTATATATATAATTTTTTTAAAAAAAATTCTTTTAGCTCGTAAATCACACAGGAGAGGTAAACTGATGAGCTCGACCCAGAAGGCCAACCCACTTGTTGTCGCAGTCAAGGGGTTTTGAACTTGAGACCTCTATTATGGAAGTCTCAAGCCAAATCATCTGAGCCATCCCGAAGGGTTACCTAGTTGTTTTTTATGACACTTTGGGTGCACACTGGTAAACCCACTCCCATGCAATAGCTCGCAAATCAAACAGGAGCTGAGGTAAGCTGATGAGCTCGGCCTAGAAGGACACTCCCCTGTTGTCGCAGTCAAAGGGGTTTTGAACTTGAGACCTCCATTATGGAAGTCTCAAGCCAAATCATCTGAGCCACCCTGAAGGGTTACCTAGTTGCTGAGTTGCCCAAATATTTGTTCGTAATTGACAAAAGGCCCGTGTAAGCCGACTCAGCATCGAGCAAAGGGAGTGATAATTTAGGTGGATAAATGGAACAATGGATAGTTGTGGTATGAGGGGGCTAAGACTCGCGTTAGAACTGTGGGAGGAGATTCGGAGCACTTCCCCGTGTTAATGGGGTTGCACCAGGGATCGACCCTTAGCCAGTTTCTATTTGCCTTGGTAATGGATGTATTGACGCGGCAAATACAAGGTGAGGTGCCATGGTGCATGTTATTTGCGGATGATGTAGTTTTGGTGGACGAGACTCGCGGAGGAGTTAATGCTAAGTTGGAGGTTTGGAGACAGACCCTCGAGTCTAAGGGGTTTAGGTTGAGCAGGAACAAGACTGAATATATGGAGTGCAAGTTCAGTGAGGCGACTCAGGACGATGACGTAGAAGTGAAGCTGGATACACAGGTCATCCAAAAGAAAGGGAGTTTCAAGTATCATGGGTCTATTATCCAGGAAAATGGAGAGATTGATGAGGATGTCACTCATCGTATTGGTGTTGGGTGGATGAAATGGAGGCTCGCATCTGGAGTCTTGTGTGATAATAAGGTGCCTACTAAACTTAAAGGCAAATTCTACAGAGTGGTGGTCCGACCAGCTTTGTTGTATGGAGTAGAGTGTTGGCCAGTAAAGAACTCCCATATTCAAAAGATGAAGGTGGCGGAGATGAGGATGTTGCGATGGATGTGCGGGTATACTAGGAGAGATAGGATTAGGAATGAGGATATCCGAGATAAGGTGGGTGTGGCGTCGGTGGAAGACAAGATGCGGGAAGCGAGGTTGAGATGGTTCGGACATGTGAGGAGGAGAGGCACGGATGCTCCAGTGCGGAGGTGTGAGAGGTTGGCTATGAATGGTTACAGGAGAGGACGAGGTAGACCGAAAAAGTATTGGGGAGAGGTGATTCGACAGGACATGGCGCAGTTGCAGCTTACCGAGGACATGACCCTAGATAGGAAGGTGTGGAGGACGCGGATTAGGGTAGAAGAGTAGTAGGTAGAAGTGTGTGTAGGATAGTAGGTAGGAGTGTTTTTCCTTATTGTCCCGACTAGTAATCGTAGTGCTACGCTTATAGTTTCTTGTTCTTGGATTCCTCGTGGTAGTATTTGGTGGCAGTGCTCTGTTTCTGTCTGTTGTTTGTTAATACATATTACTTCCTATCGTCTCTTGTAGTTTTATCTTTTATTTTTACCCTGTATCATTGTTACGTCCTTTTTAGCCTATTTTTAGACTGTTTTGTCTTGAGCCGGGGGTCTATCGGAAACAGCCTCTCTACCTCACCTCTGAGGTAGTGGTATGGACTGCGTACACTCTACCCTCCCCAGACCCCACGCTGTGGGAATACACTGGGTATGTTGTTGTTGTTGTTGTTGTGGATAGTTGTGGTATGAAACTCGCGAAAAGGTTATAATTTTAGGTGTGTTTTTGGCCATTAATGCTTTTGATTTTCATCGAATAACTTCATTTTTATGTGCTGATGTTTTGATAAACGCCTGTAATTGCTCTCACTGAAGTTCATTGGTGGTAACTTTTATCTAGTTGTTGATTCGACGCCGGTAGGCCAACTCAACATCGAGCAAATGGAGTGATAGTTTATGTAGGTAAATGAAATTGAAACTCACGAAAAGTTGAGAGTTTAGGTATGTTTTTGACCATTAATTCTTTTGATTTTTGTCGAATAACTTTTCAGAATAAGTTCATTATTTGTTGATTGCTTGAAAAACACATGGAATTGCCCTTTACCGAGGTTCAATTTGATGATATTTACCTAGTTGTTGATTGTCAGTCAAATATTTTGGTAATTTTGCTGAATTGGCCAAATATTTGTTCCCAATGGACAAGAGGCGCGTGTTGGCCAACTCAGCATCGAGCAAAATGAGTGATAGATTAGGTAGGCAAATGAAATAATGGATAGTTGAGTTATGAAACTCGCAAAAGGTGATACTTTAGGTGTGTTTTTGACCATTAATTCTTTTGATTTTTGTCGAATAACTTTCAGGAATAAGTTCACTTATGAGTTGATTTTTTGATAAACATGTTTAATTGCCCTTTACTGAGGTTCAATTTGATGATTTTTACCTAGTTGTTGATTCGTCAGTCATGGGTCTAACGTGAAATCAACGACAGTGGGTGAATATGAATTTTTCCCCATGGAATTCCAATGAAACAGTTCCTTAATTCTCTGTTTGATCTTTTATTTTCTTGATTTTGGATAGGAAGTGCGGCTTTGATGTCTGTGGCGACGACTGCTCTAACTCCTAATATGATCCTGTATTTGATGAATGAATATCACTACTGGGTCCAATATTATCTACTTCCGGTCAGCAGTTACCAACATCGCTCCAGTTGTTGGGGCCTTTATGGCGGATTCTCTTGTGGGTCGGTTCCAGATGCTAGGATTGGGATCTGTTGTCTCCCTTGTGGTAAAGTTCATTAACTGAGTTGGTTATTTTCATTAGTTCCCTTGCGTTTTAAGGAACAAAATGACGACATAGTGTTGGTTGGAGCAAGTAATATGAGGTTGAAAGTTTAGATAGTTGAAAGGAAAATGAGAGGGAAGCCATTTTCCACCACGGAAAATGTTTCCCTTCTAGTTACCAAATCCATCATATCGAACATACTCATAATTGTTTATTTTTCGTGTTTGTTAATAGATTCCCATAACTTTTACTAATTGGCGTAACCTTGGTTGATTATGAGGAACCTTAATGCACATTTCTGGTCCTTTAGTATTTTTCTACTCGTTTCTTTGCCATATCTATGGGGAACATTTTGTTCGACATTGAATACCTAGCTTTCAATTAGACGAGGGGGACAAGTATTGTCCGTATAATGTCTCGTCCTCTCTTTATTTTTGTTTCATTTACAAATGGCTTTATCAGAATGCATTTATGTGTAAACATTAGGAATACGATTCTTCAGATGAGATCATATTAGTAAATAGTCTAGTATCAATTCAATGAACTTATCTCTGGTCTTGTGATTTGAAATGTGATATCTTAACCTAGTTTTTCGCTTCTGTGCATAACTGAAACAGTCTTGTTAGTGATTTGAGTGTGTAAATTATGCTTGAGTATTCCGTTGCAGTCCTCAATCTGAACTCACAAGAAGTAACCATTTTTGCCATTCCTTTTAGGCCCAAATCTTAATTATGTTTCCATTAATCTTTTCTAAGAAACTAGTCTCAACCGTGGAGTTCTAGGTTACATATACTATTACACCATCTATTTCGATTTATGTGTCTTACTTTCTTTTTTAGTCTTCAAAAAGTGTCACATTTTGTCTTTCAAATTTTCTTGAGTCAAACATGCTTCTTTAGCTACAAGCCAAACAAAGCAAGCCATGCTGTATAAAGAGACTAATGTTTAAGTTTACTGAACCTAAATACGGGAACTTGAGCAGATCCGAGCTACGTAGACTTAGGAAAACAGCCAGCAGTACACTTGCTGAAGACAATTCAGACTCCACGTTCAAGGACCGATGTTTAGCTAAGTAATCCGATTGACCTCAGGATAACAATGATTCAACTTGTAGGTTAGCAAGCGCAGTAAGTATTTAATCTTCAGCAGAATATCTTGTGTTTGGCGTTGTATGTTTGCAGCCCCTTGTATGACTGTAACTAACAACTTAGACTCACATTCAATATGCACAAAATATTATCCACTTGTACGTGATACAAAGCTGTGACCAACGTGAATAGCAGTAGCCTCAGCAAATATGATTATATGTAAACTTGAAGTTCTAGAAAAAGCAGTCACAAGCTTACCAGTATGATCATGCAAAAATAAAGGCACAACCTGTGTTCCCATTTGATGAGTTTTTAACTTGAGGGAAGGAGGAGAAGGTAGCAACATGTATTCCTATTAATTGCTTGATCCCTCTTCACAATTTGAGAACTGGAGGAATCATTATCACCCATCTGTTGCAAATTTGTAATATGAAGAATCATAGTAATCTGTTTGAACATGGTAAATTTACCGATAATAATTCTAGATATTCTATGTGTTTTGAAGGGGATGTTTTATTCCGCAAGCAAGGCCCCCACCCTGTGTCGATTCCAACAACATTTGCAGATCAGCAGAGATTTTCCAACTCTTCTTCCTGTGTTTCTCTTTGGGCATCTCTGCCATTGGAGAAGGTGCAATCAGATCCTCATCTGTAGCATTTGGTTCTGATCAGTTGAAACGGGAGGTCAATCAAGAAAATGCGCGTGCAATGGAGAAATACTTCATCTGGTTCTATGCCTCGTCCGTTTTGTCTGTCCTGGTTTCTCTCACGTGTCTTGTTTATATTCAAGTCAACATGGGGTGGGCTTTACGTTTTGGAGCTCCTGTTTTGCTAATGTTGTTTTCAACTCTTTTAATTTATTTGGGTACTCCATTCTACGTGAAGCTGAAGCCTAAATCGAGCTTAATCACTGGCCTTTTTCAAATGATTGTAGCCTCTTATAGAAATAGATGTCTCAGATTGTCGTCACACAGTGCAGATATACTATACCATCAGAATAAAGGGTCAACCATAGTTCTTCCAAGTAAAAAACTAAGGTAACTTCATTCTTAACCAATCGTTAGCTTTTCTGTTGGTCATCTTACTTTCTGCGTACGCTTAAAAGAGAACCAATGTAATGGTAAATTGTTGTGTGGTTATTTAGCCTGTATGCTTTTTCGTCCTTAACTAAACTATTACTCCCTCCGTTTCAATTCGTTTGTCTAGTTTTGACTTGGCACGAAGTTTAAGAAAGTAAAAGAAAACTTTTGAATCTTGTGGTCTTAAATTAAAGATATGTAAAATGTACCTAAATGTCATTTAATCTTGTGGTCTGAAACATGCCATGTAAAAGTTAGAATTAAAGAGTTACCAAAAAAGGAAAGAGACATTTTTTTAAAACAAACTTAAAAGGAAATTAAGACAAACAAATTGAAATGGAGGGAGTATTTGATCCATCATTTTATAGCTGTTGCGCTTCTCTCACCTCTATAGGAAATTGTTAACTTCATTGTTTCGACCTGCGCCAGCTGATGACAGATATAACTCTATGTTCTACTGACTCCAGCTTTTATTGTTTAAAAGAGACCTCATGTCATATTGTTCAAAACTCATGATGCTTTTTCAGGTCCTTGTATACTTGTTCGTATTGTGTCTTAACTTCAATTTATTGCCTTTAGGTTTCTGAATAAAGCTTGCATTGTACAAGATCCTCAGCTAGATTTGAGCCCAGATGGAGAAGCAACAGATCCTTGGCGTCTTTGCACTGTAGATCAAGTAGAGGAGCTGAAAGCATTGCTCAAAGTTGTTCCAATCTGGTTGACGGGAGCTGTATTTTCCATAAATCTGAGCCAGACCACTTTTCCAGTACTTCAAGCGAATACCATGGATCGACATATTGGTTCAAGCTTTGAAATCCCAGATGCCTCCTTTGGCATCTTTAGTTACATCGCTGCTATGATATGGATTGTCCTCTATGATTGTTTGATTCTTCCCATAGCATCAAAATTGACTGGAAAACCTGCTCATTTCAGCACAAAAGAGAGAATGGGGTTTGGGTTATTTATTACCTTTCTTTTAGTCTTAGTAGTGGCAGTAGTGGAAGGTGTCCGAAGAAGTGTTGCTATCAAGGAAGGCTACTCGGATGATCCAGAAGGCGTGATCACTATGTCAGCAGTGTGGCTACTTCCTCAGTATTGCCTTACTGGCTTCGGAGAGGCCATATACGCCATCTGTCAAAACGAATTTTACATATCAGAATTTCCTAGAAGCATGTCAAGTGTAGCTGCTTCTCTATTTGGAGTTGGTATGGGAATGGGAAGCTTACTAGCTAGCTTTTTAATGAGTACTGTCGACGACTTGACCAAAAGAGGAGGGCACGAGAGCTGGATATCGAGCAATATAAACAAAGGCCATTACGACTACTATTATTTGGTTCTTGCAGGAATTGGTCTGGCTAACATACTGTGCTATATTTTTTGTTGTAGAGCTTATGGTCCCTGTAAAGGAGATGAAGGAGAGGTGATGAAAGAAGAGAAGCCATGAATTGGTACAAGAACTTGTAGTTAATATCATGTCTATCTATAAGACAAGATCAGTGCATTGTGTTTGATTTTCATTCCATTTTCTTTTTTTTGCTCCAACTTGATTTTATTGTAATTGAATGGTATACTTTTCTGTTGAGCATGACTGATGCTAATGTTATGTATCAAATGGAGTTATAGTTAGTTTTGGCTAGGGATCGTTTGGTACGTAGACTAAACTATATCGGGATTATAATCTCTGGACTAATTTATACCATATGGGAGGTTGTATAAAATAATTCCATGTTGAATGGGATAAGATGGGATATCGAAGACTAAGTTTGGTATTAGATTTATACCATCAACCAAACATATTGGTATAAATTTAATACCAAACTTAATCATGAGATATCCCACCTTATCCCGCGTACCAAATGACTCCATAGTCTTTTGGTACGTAGACTAAATTATCCCGGTATTGTGGTCCTAGGATTATAATCCCTGAACTAATTTATACCATATGTGAGGTAGTATAAAATAATCTCATATTGGATGGGATAAGATTGGATATTCCAAGACTAAGTTTGGTATTAGATTTATACCGTGTTTGGTTGATGGTATAAATTAGTCTCGAGATAAATTTATAACATCAATCAAACATGATATAAATTTAGTATCAAATTTAATAACGAAATACTCCACCTTATCTCGCGTAACATGATATGGTGGCATTGTTACCTTATTTTTTTTGCAATGAAATAGATATGTTAGAGGATTAATTATAAAAGATAAAAACAATATGGTGCAAATAGAAAAGGTATGGTAAATAAACGTGTTCCGTAACTTGGCTTCAACTGATATCTATGTCCTTCAATTTTGGATATATATAAGTAGGTACTTAAATTTGTATAAAGTTGAACAAGTAGATACACACATTTTATGTGACAATTCGCGTGAGATACGCTCAAATTGATTTGTAATATGTCATATAGGATGGTGTGTCTACTTATTTAACTTTGTATAAGTTTAAATAAGGTACATATGTCAACGGAGACCAAATTAAACATCATGTTAACCTTTACACTTGTTTAGATGGTTGTTACCCATAGTATTGTATTGTATCATTATTATCAATACCATGTTTATTTTGATTATTACTTAAAACATATTATATGGTATGACTTAATTTCATAGTTAAATAACTATGAAAAAACTCATTTTATGTAACTATCGATTTAGTGAGATGGCATCGTTACCTTATAAGTTTTTTCTCATTTTACCTTTATTTATTATTTAATAATCTTATTTTATCCTTTATTCTTCAGATTATTAACTTGTGAGATCATGTAACAATAAAAAATTATACAATCTATCCGAAGATTGTATTCATTAAAATAATACAATACAATACTCACTTTGTTCCTAAATAAGTGATCATTTAGGCTTTCAAGAATAAATTGACCATATTGTTTCAATTTTTCCCTTGTTTACATATATTAATTTAAAAAAGATCATAATAAATATACAATAAAATTTTATTAGAAATAAGTACTCCCTCCGTTCCTGTTTAGTTGTCATGATAAGATTTTATACAACCATTAAAAAAAATTAATTAGGAGTGTAATTTGACTCATATACCCCTTATTAATCTTTGTCTATTTATGTGTCTCTTAATTCTAGAATAATTAATGCTAGAATAATTAATTCTCTCTTAAATTGACAAGTTTTCTGGAACAATTATTTTTATTATACATGACAACTAAAAAGGAGCGAAAATAGTAGTAAAAATAACTTTTATTTATTAGGAGTGAGCAATTTCTTAAAAAGTGACAGCTAAAATGATCGCTTATTTAGGAACGGAAGAGTACAAATTACTCTTACTTAACTGGTCAAGTTCAAATCAAAACTGGGCATTGGATTTTTTTTAATTTTTTTTTTATGACCGTCGTGTTCGGGCCAGCTTTCGTGCACCTCGACTAAATTCACATATACTTGCCACCTCCAACTAACAACATGTAATAGGTAAGGTTGTCCACCAAGCGAAAAGAATCACCTACTAACGTGGCCTCATGCCTCTTTAAGCTAGTTTATTGATCACTAGGCCAAACCCTCCGATGAATTTCCTTTATCATTTTGCAAAAATCAGAAATCTCATTTGGTGGATCTGAAAAAGGCAATGTCGAAGAAGAGCAATGGCGGACCACCGTGTGTTCAACGAGATGAGGAATATTCATACGATCTATTGAGATGGTTGAATCTGATGGTTTCGGAACCTTATTATCTATTTCACTTGCTCGTTTTCTTCTCTTACATCCCCGTTCGTTGCTCCGCTTATCAAATCCTATCTCCTGCTCGCAATTCCTTCCTGCTTAAACGAGTAATCGCCGACTCTCTCTGCTTGAATCTCCGTTTTTTTTTTTTTTGTGAATTAAGTGGATTTGTGTGTGCAGCTATATTGATACATATAATGGCGGATGAGGATGAATTTGTTACCTACTGTATTGTATTTGTTCTAAACACGCCTAAAGTATCACATTTTTCGAGTTTTATACTGAACTATCAGGTGTTGCGAGTTTACTAATTGAACTATCACGTTTTTTGAGTTTTATACTGAATTATCAGGTGCGCGAGTTTACTACTTGAACTCTCACGTTTTTGAGTTTTATACTGAACTATTAGGTGCACAAGTTTACTACCTGAACTATCACCAATTGTTTATCAAAATTTATTATCCATTGTTCCCTTTTACTACATGAAATATCACCATCGTTCGGGTAGGAAACGGAAACAATTGATAAATGAGGTGTGTTTTGATAAATAGTTGGTGATAGTTCAGGCAGGAAACTCATACACCTGATAGTTCAAGTATGAAACTCGAAAAACTGGGATATATTAAGTGTGTTTTTGACCCTTCACTCTAAATACAATACTTGCTTTATTTAAATTTTGAGTTAATGGTAAAAAACACAGGAACTATTGCTTTTTTAGCTAGTTTTATACCTAACTATCCACTGTTCTCTATCCTAATTGAACTATCACCATCTATGTATTAAAGCAGACCTTGAAGCCGATTAGACCCACTATAAGTTGTTCCTTTTTGTATAACCATTTATTAACCAGGTGTGTTTTAATACATGATAGTGATGTTCAGGTAGGAGAATGGAACAACTGGGTTGGTGATAGTTCGGATAGGAAAAGGGAGGGAACAAATGATAGTTGGGGTGTGAAACCCGTGAAAAAGTTATAGTCTGAGTGTGTTTTTGACCATTTATATCATATTGTTAAATGTGTTGTTATGTAACGGTGAAAAGTGTCCTTCTATGTAACGACTGGTATGATAGCTTTGTTACCTAATTTTTTTCTCATTTGGCATGATGAAACGGCAAAAAACAATACAATCTATCCAAATATGGTACTTATCAAAACAATATAGTACTATACAATAGGATACATTATGAAAGGATATGTAACAACCATCTAAACAAGCTGGTAATATACTTGTTTAAAATTCTGTCCATGTCTGTACTGTCATTATAGTCTTATTCACGATTTGCTAATTCACTGGCAGGAGATTCAAGTGTTTGTTGCATACTGTGTCTTGACTGTTGTGAAGGTAAATATTTAACTGATCCTTTTCCAATATAGATGTAGCATACGCGACCTAGCTTCTTCTTTTTTTTCTTCTTATTTTTTGTTCAACTTGCTCGTCCCAAAGGCTTATCCAATATACATGTTTTTTCACTTCAACGGGAGTTCGCAGTCAGACTGCTCAGTTTGGAGTTTATCCTTTGATATGTATCAGTATCACCTAATTTGCTTAATTGGATGCATTAATGAAAGATTAAATCTTTTCATTATCCTATTGAACGAACTCGTATAACATTTGAATTGCGTAAAATTTGTTGTCCAGCCCCTGAATTTTCTATTGTTTGATGCCTAAATTGTTGCTTAAAAAGGAGAGAACTATACTTGTTGATTTGACATTGTTGTTTACTTTGCACGACAGATTGTAAGGACAGAGAGCTGGCAATCCTTCATTCAAGATACTTTGTTGTTTGCTAAGGTTATATCTGATATTTGTGCCCTTCATCCTCAATCCTCACATAATTCTGCCCTCTTCATCATGTTGTATAATTAATATATTTGTGGATAACGGGATATAGTTATCTCTGATTTGCAAAATCTTTAACTTACCAAAAATGCCGGTAATACTTCCCCCATCTCATTTTGTTTTCCCAAGTTATTATGTAGAAAATCAACTAGATTCTTCTTTGTGTCAGATTTAGTTACTCCCTTTTTTAGATCATTTTAGCTCAAAAACTGGTGAATAGTAGTACTATTTTCCTTGTAGTGTCTAAACATCATGTTCATTTTCAGCCTTGATAAAAAGATTGATGTCTATTTTCAGTAAATAAGTAACTCAATGTCCAATAGAAGAACTGAAATTAATCAGTCAACCGTCATAAGCCAAATTAGGCCACAATCAAATAGGACAGAGGTAGTACTAGCTGAAGTCAGCTCATCAGGGCTTCTGAGTTGAAGGAAGAAGTACTAGTCGAATGTGTCTGAGAAATTATTGATTCTTCCCGTACTTGCTTTAAATATTCTATTGAACTTTCAGCTAAGTATGGCTGCTAAAGGCTACTGTGCGATTGTAGTATGGTAACATTTTGTACAGTAAAGAAAATGACACCTCTTACATTGACCTCTCATTTTCATACCTTGAAAGATTAAGTGTGTGTACGTTCTTTCTAGAAGTAAAAAAGGAAACACAGTTCCCTTTATATCATGTACTTCAATTGATTCAGCCTGCAACTTAAAAATGTTGTGAGGAGTGTGTGTGTGTAACTGTTGGATGTCACGGTCTCACGTATGATATCTATCTCCAAATCTGGGGGCTCATATAAGTCACAATGGTATAATGGAAAATCAGTCTGCACTTTGGATAAGTCTTTCATGTAAATTTCTGAAGTCTCCTAATACAACTAAATAGAATAATGGGAATTTTCTCAGAGAAATGCAGATAATTTGTCTGCACAACAGAGAGGATCTGTCACGACCTGAGACTAGGCCCCAGATGTAACGGGCAACTCAGACCAAGGGAGGCCCGAGAAGGCCCCTTAGCATACATCATAAGCATAGTAAGTATAATTCATAAGTTTGCGGAAAGTAGACCCAAAGATCAAAGTTCAATCTGAAAGCAAAATACCAATATGATACTTCGAAAGAAAATACTTGTCTAAACCAGTCTACGAAGCCTCTAACATCAAGAGTAAACTCCTAAGCCGGGACATGGCCCCGACGATACCATAAAACAGAACTGAGTAGTCCAACATCTATTGAAAAGAAAACATATGCCTTCCGGAGTAAGGAGGGCTCACCGCTTGCTATCCAATTGTCCCGAGAATCCTAGTGCTGCACAGAACCACGAGGAAAAGCCTCGGAACCTACATCATAAAACGATGTAGCGTCCGGGGACGGTCAGTACGATGAGTACTGGCATGCAACCCAGGGGAAGGGACAATACAGTTTTATAAAGGACATAACGTAAATCATAGTAAGCAATATGGGCAAAATACTCAACGTCATTACAAGATCACTTATTTACTTAACTTTTGAACTAGATGGTTTAACCGATATGTCATACATAATCCACCACGGGCTATGTGGGTCCGATCAACGCTCGACCGGCTGAGCCCCAATTCACGTTTGCCGCATGAATTGAGATCCTTCTGTATATAACAGGATAAAAGGCCTTCATAAGTCATCCTCGTAGAGGAGCAGCATAAAGTCGTTCACTTAAGGAGCGAATCATACTCTACATCGGCAAAACGTAGGTTTCGGGTAGCGAGCCTTTCGACATCACCCCTCCTCAGTTAACCATCTAATTCTCTTAAGCCCATCTTTCACCTTTTCAAACATTTAAGCATATCATTTCATAAGGGACGTTCATTATTCTCAAGGCATCCATTTGTTTGGTATCGTCATACCAAGACTTGCAAGTCAACTTAAATATATTATGCTATCATCGTTCATATGTCATTTGTCCCAACAATTAAAAGATTTCAAACTCAAGTAATACATAAATCCTTCAAGGTTTAATATCTCATAGTTCAACAATTAACCATTTTCAAAACGAGGGATTTAAGAAGATCCTTTGCTTTTCGTTCAAAATCAATACTTGAGTAGTAAGTCGAATTTCGAAAGAAACATTTCTTAAACTCTCAAATCTGCCCCAACATCAACATCACATAATTAAAGTTCATACTTCAAACGATAATCTCAAACTGATAATTAAATAAGGAAGGGTTTCATAGAAAACATTTGGGACTCCAAGTAATTTCTCCTTTCGAAAACCCTTCAATCATTCACGTATAAAACTAGTGTAGGTTTTCATATCTAATAGTAGAGACATAATACTTACGAGATAGGTTGAAAGGGGATTGTTCTACATACCTTTTTGACGGAGAAGATTGAAGAAAACCTTGAGTTTTGCCCTCCAACTATGAACCCTAAGCGCTCTTGCTTCAAGGAACCTTGAGGAGAAGAGTAACACACTTTTCTGAACTTAATTCGTGCCTTAGGAGGTTTAGGAATATTTAGAATGGGTTGGGGACGAACCTTGGATGAGGAAAGGACCGAAATTCCCTCAAAATAACTCAAAAGAAGCAATTCATGTAACAATACCCTAGGAGTCCTATTTATAGGCAATCCCAATTAAAATCTGGATTGGTCTAGGAAGGAAAACGTGTCCCACAACGGTCGCCATAACGGTCCGTTTTGGCCACAAACGGACCGTTTTCGAAGGCGTTTTAACTTTCGGAATTTGACGAGCTTCTGTCTCCGGAAACGGTCGGAAGAAGGGACCGTTGTCTCAGAAAACTATCCGTTTTCCCTTCAGTTTTAACTTCCAAAATTCGACGGACTTCTGGTCAGACAGATGTCTTCTTGGTAAACTGATCATAACTTTTTACTCCGGACTCGGATTAATGCACGGTTGGCGGCGTTGGAAAGAAGACTCAAAGACCTTTAATTTGGTGAATAATGGGCCACCTAACTCTCTATATTCTAGGAGCAATGATCGTTTGAAGATGACCCAAGTTAGAAAGTTATACGAAAACTTAGTCGGTAGAGAAGCTTTCAACTTAACTTGTGCTAGAGGTTCTTTAAGACCTTAATTCACATCCAACACTCTTACCACACATAGTGCTTGACCATAACACCTAGTTACAATGAAATCTTCCGGGTTCAGGTCTAATTACACACGAAAAACTATTGGAATCCTAGCTCGAAAGTTTGGGGTGTTACAGGATCCCAGCAGTTATCCCCTCCCCTTCCCCCCCCCACCCCCCCCCCCCACCCCACGCACACCCCCCAAAAAAAGGGATAGTTAAATAAATAAAAGAGATCACAATTTAATAAAAGTTACCAGTTTCAAAAAAAAAAGAAAAAAGAAGAGATCACAGTTTAATTGGAAAATGTAGTAATCATTTAAAACTAAAGCCTTAATGTCGTTAAAGGCATTTATTATGGTGATTTTCTTTTCCATATTATGCCTTTAGAATAAAAAGAAGCTATCTGTCAGCATTACTTGAAAGAGAAACAATAAAAAAGAGTTTTCGTAAACATAGGACTAGTGCTACACCAATGGCAGTTTGTAACTTTTTTTTTGATAAGTAATAATTTTATAGATGTTTGAGCAATTGCAGTTTGTAACTTATAATAGAAGGATAAACTTGAATTACAACTTATGGTACTTTTAAGTCGTAGCTTTTCAAACTTGCCCCATGATTGGAAAAAAAACATTGCAGACTTTCCCATATTGGTCTTAGTGGTACTGGTTTGAAAAATTTAGAAATCTAAGTACTAAGAACGAACATGGTGAAAGTGGTGTATTCGATCTATTTTGGTCCTCTTTGATATTACACTATGCTTATACAAAAGAAGGAAGAAAACAAATCTGTGGGAATTAGCAGAATAGCTATTGTGTTGCGTTCAGTTAGTATGATATTTAGCATGCAGAGAAATTCTTATTAGGAAACAATTACTGTAATTAGGGCTCATCCTGACATTTCACAAATTTCTGCTCCTTGATTGTGCATACTTGGGCGTCAAATTTAATATGGGAAATCTGGTTTTAATTTTCATTACTATCTACAGCCAAGTATTTCTTTATAGCTTCTGTTGAATTCATATTATTTACGTTGGAATATTTAACACGAAATTGCTTCTCTTCAGATTTTCCTTACTGCCATCGCTTTAGTTTTGGATTATCACTTGGCTCTCTGGTATGCATTGGCTTTTTTAGGTGGGTTCTACTCTTGTTTGCAGTTTCTGATAATGCTAGCTCTGAAACTTGATAGGGAGGTTCAAAAGCACTATGATTGTCATAATGCGATGCATGATTAAGCACTATGAGAAATCTGTTTATTAGATGGATGACTTAATGACTTTCTTAGTCTTTTGCAATTTCATTGTTATCCTTATTGAGAATGTCGTTTATACTTGAGAAAATACATAAAAAAAACCTAAACTTGGCCGCACAACTTACTTTAGCACTTAAACTTCACGCACAATTAAATACCCCCCTTAACAACTTTCAAGTCATTAAATACCACCCTAAAAATATAACACCAGTCTCACCATGGGAAGTGCATTACACACGGGCCACGTCATTGCCAAATCACCGCCACGTCATTGCCACGTCAATTTTTTTTTAAAAAAAGGCAACCCACTAATATATATATATTATATAATAAAAATTAAGAAAATAAAAAGAAAAATCCCCCACCCCACCCCTCTTTCTTCTTCGATGCCCCCACCCCCTTCCTTCTTCTCCAGCCCCCCCCCCCCCCACCCTCTTCCTTCTTCTCCAGAACACCCCCCCCCTCCCCACCCTCTTCCTTCTTCTCCAGAACACCCCCCCCCCAAACCCCCTTCTTCTTCTCCAGACCCCCCCCCCCCCACCCCTTTCTTCTTCTCCTAATCTCTCGATAAACTCAATTTTCAATTCGTAATTCCTTTTTCGAATTATTCACTCTTCTTTTCAGATTTTGCAGGTATATTTTAGTGTATAATTTTATTTCTATTGTGTTGAACAGAAAATGGATTACTCCGGCAATTGTTAAAGTTTTATTTTCGGTGATGACTTGTTCGTTGACAACCTCCTTGACCTGTTTAATGGCTTCCCGGACGACGAAGGAGATAAAAACAAGCCTTGCTCTCTTAGCCCCCCTTTTTCCTTGTTGCTAAAATTTGGCTGCTACAACTATTTCTACCTTAATGTCATTAACCTTTTCGTCTTCCTCCACTACAACTATTTCATCCGTAGAAAATAAATCGACGAAGAGAAAATCGAAGAAGAAGAAACGACCAGGAGGGGTGGGGGTGGATACTGGGAGTTTAAAGAAGAAAAAAGTGGGGTGGGGGTAGTGAAGAAGATGAAATAAGTGGGTCAGGGGTTTAATTTTTGTTTTTTAATTTTTTTTAATTATATAATATATATATTTGTGGGACCACTTTTATTTTTTTTTAAATAATACGCGCCTTTTTTTTTTTTTTTACCACGTCAGCATTTAGGGTGATATTTAATTACTTAAAAGTTGTTAAGGGGGGTATTTAATTGTTCGTGAAGTTAAAGTGCTAAAGTAAGTTGTGCAACCAAGTTTAGTTTTTTTTTTATGTATTTTCTCTTTATACTTGGTAATTTTATCTAATATTTGTTATATCGGTGTCTTCTTTGCAGTTATACACATTATAGCACAACAGCCTCCATATGAAGGACTAGGTACTCTTGCTACTCCCATTATTTGGTTTACCATACTTAGAAAAGCTTCTTGTGAGGGTACATTGGTTTCTTATAGTTTTCTGATCATAATAAGGTACACGGAGTGACTTGTAAAAATAAAATTGAAGGTACACTGAGTGTAAATGTAAATGTCCAGGTTCTTCAAATCATTTAACACCATTGCAGTTGGAGAGTTTGCTTACTGAAGGAAATACATCACGATTTTGGCTGGTTGGTTCTCTGCAGTTTCTTATTGGTATTTTTTTTATGGAAAGGTTCCTTATTCGTATATTCTACTTAGTTTTGTGCCCTCCTGAAGATGAAAGAACAAACATGTTTTTATTTGTGGTGATTGTGAATGCTTAGGAGATTTGGCCATTTGGGAAATAATCTGGAGCAGTATTTGTGCAAACAGAAACTTACAAACACCTTCTTTTGAAAATCCTACACATATTTGTTCTTCCAGCTGATCCTGTCTGCTATATAAACTTTTTATTTCTTTTGAAATGGTAATGGTATTATTAAGTCTGCTATACAAGCACTGTGTTATCCTGGAATCCTTGAGTAGTTGAGCGGAAAATACTTTTTAATTTGTTTGGGTCCGCAATGTGGTCAGCACTATGTTATTGTTAGCATTATTCTTGTGGTACTTGTTAAATGGACCTTGGACCTGAGTCAACCCAAAAGCTACTTCATGAGGGGAGGATTGCCCAAGACCATATAAAGAGACCTCTCACCCCTAAGTGAGCTGATGTGGGATTCAACAGTACCGAATTGCTCTTTTGTCTTATATTCTCCTTGTTCTTCCATTTATCTGGTACATAAGTAAAACTAGTGAATTTAGTTAAAATTCCTTTAATTTTGCATTTAACGAATGAGTAGACGATGCTAATTAGTAAGTATGCTGTTTGATTAGAATTTTAGAACTTCAGATCAATAGAATTTTTATTAGCAAATTTCACTATTTTGAATAACCAAAAGACTGTTTAACTTGTAAATGATCATGTTAAAAAAAAAATCACGTGTTACAAAGTTGCATCAGAAAGATGAATAGAAGAAATAAAGAAGGATAAAATCCCACTCTTGTGTGTGTCACGTGGCAAAAAGCAAATGGAGATGACATGAAAACGGCCTCTCCATTCTTTGTATACAATCTCTGTATTTCTGTTCCTTCTTATACTTTACAGATAGTCACCTTTTGGCAGGTCGAATTTCGCGCATTCTCCACATCGGCTTGCGTATGCACAAGTTCCTTTTTCCCAGAACTTTCAATAACGTGAGTGATATGCGCCATTATGATAAATATTATCATACAAACTTAAGAGAGGCATTTTATGAAGTGAAGTTGGTCATTTTGTTCACCCAAATTTGAATTCTTTGCGAGCTTTTCTTTTTGTTGGAAATGCAAGTTTCTTAAATATTTTCCTGAACAGATACTCAAATGCAAATTTATCTTTTGGGACAGTTGATCTTGGACTCTTCCCTAATGCTGCAGAAAGATTTGGC
Source organism: Jaltomata sinuosa (assembly GCA_003996215.1). Taxonomy (NCBI): domain Eukaryota; kingdom Viridiplantae; phylum Streptophyta; class Magnoliopsida; order Solanales; family Solanaceae; genus Jaltomata; species Jaltomata sinuosa. Next base: position 758,980 of record QJPP01000559.1, read on the forward strand.
ATTCCTCTTGGTGTGTTATTATTACTCACTGTTACATGTGTTATATGAACTGGATTTGTTGATTTTGTGGTGTTTAAGTGCTAATCTTGTTTCGTTTGACTTTTCAATTGACTGATTCATTTGGAGATCTAATCTAGGAAGCTTGAACCAACTTCCAGTGTACATTCTATTTGAGAATGCTACAGAGGTTGCCCGCTTTCCAGAGTTTGATTCTGAGCCATATGTTTTTGGTCCTACCATTACAAAGGTATTCTCTGCTACCACAAGGTGCAAGTGTCGTATCTGCCTATCCCTTCCCCTGCGTCCCCTTTCTGTTCCTAAGCGAAGTAATCTATCCTATTGCATATTTAAACTGCTTGCTTCCACTTTGTGGTTTTCTCTGTTTCCGTATAATAGAAGTATTCACCTTTTATCTTTCACCAATATATTTCTGCACAATGCCTGATTGTTCACCTCAATACTTTTTTTGGAGATTCAGATTTTTTCATAGTTTAACAACGACCAGCTAGGGAGTAGTTCACATTTACAAACCCTCAAATCCTCGTGCCTAATAAAAGCAGAAACTTTCTGCCTAATGAAACCACAATACCGAAGGCCTGAGCCATATGGCATATGTTTATCTATTTAAAAGCAGAGTTCTGAAAATAGAACTTTTATGCCGTTATACAAATTTTGTTAGGTAAATGGTATGGCGAAGTTACCTAGTTGAGGACAATTTTTGAATCTCCTCTTTTGCTAGGTAGGTAATAGCTCAAAAAGATGAAATGGTTGTAGTTCTGCTTGAACCAACAAAACAGTCTGCAGTTCCAATGATAACATTTTTTGTTTAGGATGTCTCACAGCGACTCATCTTCTAAATATTAGTATTTTTTTCCTAAGTCAAGTTTCAACTATTTAATTTTGTGATAAAAGAACAAACTTCTTATTTAATTTGGTTAAATAACAATACACAGGAACTACTTTCTATATATAGGAATTTAGGTTAGGTGCTTATGTGCTAACACTAAAATTCGAGTTCTGAGTTGGTTGGACAGGCAATTGGGCCTTGTCTCGTTAAAGGCAGGGTAGCTTGTTGAACTCTTCATCTATTATGGTCGATATGGGCCAGCCGAATAATTCAGCTTACAACCTACAACCTCTAGTCCAAATTGTAGGCAAAGGAGCTACCGTAACTAATGAAGTACTATTGAATTTTTACCATGAATACTCAGCCAAGTAACAACTTCACTACAAAGTGGAGAGAGAAACATTGGTTGAATGCTATCAATAACACGATTAGTTGGCATCCAACGAAGTCAACTGCATGCACAATGTAATACACCACTTGACTAGATCGTGCCCCATCTTTTGGAATAGGAATTTTAGTATGATTGAATAGTGGGTAAGACCTGATAATGACATACTTTTCCTTGTATAAGTATCATATCTTGTGCAATAGATATAATCAATTGAAGGACTGAAAAGTTGTAGTAGTAATGCAAGGCTGTTGTTATATTGGATGAGATAATGAAAATCGAAGATCTTGAATAGACACAAAAATGGTTTTTTTTTTTCTCTTAAAGTATTTATGATTCAAATCTTGATGTTTAAAAAATGCTACTACAACTCCTTCAGCTTCATGAGTCATCAAAAGGATAAAAGTGGTCGCCAAAGTTTGAGTCCCAAGTTTGGTTAGACACTTCAGCTATTATTGCTGGAAGCTATGTTGCTGGGAGTCTAATGGGTTAGTCGAAGAATTTAGCTTATGACCCATAGCCTCCAGCCTAAATTGTTGGCAAAGGAGTTACCATGATAAACAAAGTCCTGCTGAACTTTTACCACACAATGTCAGTCTACAAATTACTTCAGCACAAATTGTGGAATAAAAAACGTCAATCGAACGATATCGACAATACATTCAGCTGATGTGCAAAATTCAGCCGAATGCACAACACACTACACAACTTTGACCAGATCGTTCCCCATCTTTAGGAATAGGACCTTTAGAGTGCTTGACTGGTGGATTGAGTCTGTTAACGACTAACCTTTTTTGTATAAATAACACATTGTGTTCAGTGCTGGTATACTACAATTCAAACCAATCAGTCAAATTTCAATTGGATTCAGCTATTTCCTCACTTTTTTTGTCGCATTGATTATTCCTTTCCCATTCTTAGGACGAGCCAATGTTAGCCTGAATCCAATTCTCTATAAAAAGCTTCCATACACGACTTGTTTAGCTAGGACCCTTGAGTAAGCCTGGGAACCCATAGACGAGAAGCAATGTTTCTCGGACTCTTAAAAAATGTCAACGGGTGCGTGTCAAATTCTCCAAAAGTAGTGTATTTTTGGAGAATCCGACAAGGATGCGGCATCGAAAGTGAAGAGTCCGCGCAACTTAGACGAGAAGTAGAATCCCATTCTCCTTGTTAACATCTGATCACAGACTTGGTGTTCGTGAGGTAGTGAAGACAGAAGATTTGGGCTACTTTATAGTCTGTCCAACTATTTTTCCCGCAGCAATTAATAAAAACTTGCCTTATTGTATTACGAAGATTCATCATGAATTGGAAAGTCTACGCCAACTGCCAGCCTACTGCTAATCCTCCTTTATCCGGGTTTGGAACCAGCAATATGAGCAAGCTCACGCAGGCGGAGTTAAAACCTTACCTTACCAAAAAGAACTATTTTTTTCCGCGTCAATATTGTTAAAATAATTATACCCTACTCCTAAGAGGCAAGTAAACATTCTACTAAATACAGTTCGATGAATATAGTGGATGTTGTGAATCTCAGACACATTCTTAAAAATATGACTTTCATTAACCCCTTTGATTTTTAATAAGTTCTTCTGAAAGTTCAAATGCAACCACAATCATGCCTCATGCTTTTGATGGCTACCCTCTGGCGCTTGCTGTCGGTACTATATTTGTCCTGAAAAAATATACTTGGCAATACCTTATTCCTACCTTTACTGCAAATATAGTTACTTGAATTTAGCATCTTAGAATCAGTTGTATCTCGTCTTTCTTGAGATTTCAGTTGTCCATTGTTTATGAACAATAGAATTCTGTGCTGATGACATTTGCAAGTTATTATTGCAGAGACTTCTTTGTGGGCGTTTTGAGCTTGACAAAAGACTTCTGGATTATGTAAATGGAAAATAGGTAATAGTGACCTGTAATTGTTTGAGAGACCTCTAAAGTACTTTCAATACCTCAACTTATGTGCTTTCCATCACTGTGTATATATGTTTTTCTTTGCTACTTGTGTTCATTCACATAATTTTCTAAACTCACTGTTGCACATCATGTTTTCTTGGATTCCTCAGTTAGTTCTAGTCCTCTTAAAACCCTTGGCACAACTTTTTCCCCCCATGACCCTTGGAACAACTCAACACCTTGTTTTCTATCTCGTTTCCTTGCAAGCATCTTTGTTCAATGGAAAAAGTTACATGCTAGATAATGCATTCTTGTATCTCTCCTTTTCACCCTGTTTCCCATTTGATCATCAACGGTAGGTCTTTTTTCGAAAGGGAAGGAGGGGGGAGGATAGTGGAGCAAACAATTTAGGTTGTCAAACAATGTTTTTTCTAATTCACATGGCTATGAAACTACAAACACTCTGTATACATAGTGAATTACCTTTAGCTTGAGAGAATTACTGCTTCGCGGTTAGGAATCACTTATGTTAGCTTTAAGTTTGTTCTGATTTTTACCCTTGTAACATGAATGTTTAGTTAATAACTCAATGCATTGGAACATTCCTGCAGGTCAAACATGAAAGGTGTTTGCTATCTCCCTTTTGTTTCATCTGGGCATTTGTTCTTCCAACCCCAATAGAAGGAAATGTTATTCGTTTTCATTCGGTTTCTGAAGACATTATGGGCCCACAGTTGGGGCAAATCGTTTAGGTATGAATGTTTTATCCGTTTTGGTTTAATTCAAATCAGAGTTGCCTATTTGAAATTTTTGATTCAAAATGTTGCCTTATAGACTATATAAATACAAAGTTACCAGTTTCAAAAAAAAATATTGCGTTATAGACTTCAGACTCCTTGTAAAAGCTCAAATTCAAAGATATTGTAATGAAATCTCACTTGTAAAACTTTGAATTCCAATATATTGTTCTTGAGTTTTACATGTATGAAGTGTGGAACTCAATGACATTGTACTACAATTTCACTATAAAGTTTGAATGGTAAGAAATAGTGTTAAGGTTTGAAGTATGACTTTTTCAATTTCTTTGCAAATGTTAGTATATTTCGATAACAGTTTTTCTTATTGTTGTTTCTAGGATTTGATGGGACTTTCTTGATGCTTCTAATTAATATTTTTTAAAATTGCGGAATTGCCCTCAAAAGTGTCCAATTTTGAGAACCAAAACAAGTTGGGAGGATATTTAAGAAATTGCTTCGAACTTATCTCCAAAATTAGATCACTTTTTATCATTTTTCTCAAATAAGAAAGGTGCTTTTTAGTGCTACTAAGTCTGGCAACGGAACCGGTACCGGGACTTCCGGACCGGTATTAACCCGGACCGGTACTGGACTCAACTTCCGCCGGTTGGCCGGGAACCGGAACGGTACTGGTACCGGTAGTACCGAAAATTTATCTCTTTTCGTCCCGGACAGGTACCTACCGGGACCGGACCGGACCGGACAATCGGGTCCCGCCCCTTTTTTTAAAATATTTTAATTAAATTAAAATTTGATTATTTATAATTGAAAAAGTTTCAAAATATATAAGTTATTTTATATTTCTTTTAAAAGTATAACTTAATAAATTAGATTTTTTTTAGAATTTAAATTTTAAACTCTTAAAAACTTTTCAAACTCTTAAGTCTTAAAAGTTTAAATTTAAATTTTCAAACTATAACTAACTTAATAACTTACTTACTTAAGTTTGAAACTTTTTAAACTATATCAAACTTTCAATTTTTAAACTTCTTAAATTTCAAATTGTAACTTAAATTTGAAACATTTAAAAATTGAAATATATAAAAAAGACTTGTATTAAATTGAAGACAATAATTTAAAAAAATTAAGGCGAATAGCCTATAATTTTATTCATAAAAATTAAATAATACAATTTGTATTACAAATATTAAAAGAGGATCTAATCTACGCAGTCACCTTGTAGGAAGAGTTCTGTTTGAATTAGGCCTTGAACTATCATACTAATATTTGAAGCCTTGAAAATAGTCTTGACGTAGAGTTTCTAACAATTCATTGGTAACATTTTCTGGAAGTGGTTGTTGTGCTTGATCCTCCAATGCATTTATGCCGTCTTCACTAGAATTTACCAAAATATTATCAATATCATATTCAAATTGGGCAGGTAAACTAGGACGCCCATAATTCCTTCGCTTGACATTAATCCAATCTCTAAACAATACCGATATCTCCAAGCTGTTTGATGCTAATGAATACCTATGCTCCCCAATTTGATATCTTGTTGCACTAAAAGCGCCCTCCGATGCTACTGAAGATGCTTGAATAGCTAGTAAATCTCGAACCACCGGTTGAAGTTTTGGAAATGACTTGCCGCGAGTCCTCCACCATTCCAAAAGTTGAGGTTTGCCTTGTACATCCTTAATGCTTTTCGTTCCCTGATTAAGATATTCATCAAAATCATTCCTTTCATTAGAAGTAAGACCAAGATAATTTTCCATCATATCATCAATATCATCTTCATTTGAATATCTACGCCTAGAACTTGTAGGTTCTTCATTACGTACTACATCATTTATTCTACTAGAATTATACAAGTCATACAATTTTCTAGCTTCAATTCTTATGCTATCTTTAACATCGGACAAACTAGGTATTTTGTCAGCTTGGTCTATTTCGTCACCTTGATTATTTTGCTCATATATAATATCTAAAATATCTAAATTTGAATATATTCTTTCAACCATTCGTGTTGCACTTATTTCTTTGTAAGTTGGGTTTAATAAACAAACAGTTAAATAAATTTGGGGAATAGGAAAAAAATATTTTCTAAATTTTTTAATCATTGCCTTAATGAACTCTTTAAACCGTGGAATACTTTTGTATTGAAAAAATTTATCAAAAATTGCACATATATTTGGTAAAACTGAACAAATAGTTGGATAATAAAGTCCAGATATTTATTTTGTAGCTAAATAAAAAACTTTTAAAAATTCTTTAAGTTCATATACTTCATTCCAATCAGTGTCAGTAATTCTATAATCATTATCTGAATTGTGAGCATTCCAAACCATTTGTAAAGGCTTTCTATATTCACAAGCAACTTTAAGCATTTTATATAAAGAATTCCATCTAGTAGACACTGTTTTTGGAATTTTTCTAAGGGGGAGTTCTAATTCACGACACTGATTTTCAAACTCTACACGTCTAGACTTTACTTGACATTTAAAAATAAAATGGAATGCAGCTTCACATTTTATACAACCATTATTATACATTGCTATACCATCTCTAACAATTAAATTATATATGTGTGCAGCACACCTAATATGAAAACCGTCATTATAAATAGGGCAAATTGTCGGTTTTAGTTTATCAACAACATTTGTATTATTATAAGCATTATCAAGGGTGACACTAATTACTTTATTACAAATTTCATAAAATTGTAAAACATCTATAATAGTTTGAGCTATGTAACTATCGATTTTCAGCATTTCACAACATTTATAACCTAAAATTCTTTTTTGCATGTTCCAATTTTCATCAATCCAATGACCAGTAATAGTGAAATAATCGTTACCATTAGGACTATGACCCATATCAGAAGTGATAGCCATTCTACAAGTATTATAGTTAAATAAACAAGGAAGATATTGTACATGTTGTCCTTGATATTCAAAAACAGTTTTTTTAATAGTATTTCTTGAAAAACCCGTGAAAGAAGGATTATACACTATTTGATTATAATGAACAAAACCGGGATTTTCAGTAAAACTAAAAGGCAAGCCACAAAGAACAATCATTTTAGCTAATTCTTCAAGATCTCTTTCTCTACTATAACTGTGATGTGTACTAGGGCCAGAAACATTAGAAGGGTTTAACTGTGTTTGGATAATGTTAGAGGCCCCTACTCCTACAGATGCATCGGGAAGGGGAGTACCATATTTTATTGCATCGCTATAGCCTGAGCTTGCAAAAATTCATTTTTATAATATCCCAACAAATGATTTCTTAAATGTCCCGTCCCACCCGACTTTCCCGTAGTTTTATGATTCAAAATATATTTACATTTTTTACAAATAGCTTGAGTTTTATCCTCATTTTGAGTCATATATTGCCACACAACAGATTTTTTAGGACATTCAGCCTTTGGCTTAGCCCTAGTAGGATGTACAGGGGGAGTGGGAGCGGGAGCGGGAGCAGGAGTGGGACTAGTAGCCGTAGGCGGCTCTGTTTCATCATCATCATAAGTATCATTACCATCATATTCATTATCATATTCTACTTCTTCATCTAGTTCTTCATTAAAATTATCAAACCATGTCTGTAAAGATTCATGATCTAATTGAGTATTGCTATCAATATTAAAAGGAGTTTCATCAACATGTGTAAAATCATCCGTATTTATTCTTAATTGAGGTTGTTGTCTAGTTTTAGATTTGGATTTAGAAGAACTACCGACTTTAGTTTTTCCGATTACTGCATTAGTCAACCTACCAAAAAGTGTTTTTTACCTTGGCCGACATTTTTATCACCAGATTTCATATTAAAATATTAAAAGTAAGCAAATAAATAAATACAAAAATTAAATACAAATAAATAAATAAGTAAAGAGATGAAAGTTGGAACGAATGTACCAAACGTCTGCGTAAAAACAGACGTGTATAACCAAAAGTCAAAATTGATAGATGAAACTTGAAAATTGCTCCAAAATAATCCAACAAATAAAATTAATAATTTAATAGAGACTATTAGAGAATAGAGAGTAGAAGAGTAGAAGATTGAGAGTTGAGAGAGTAGATGAAGAAGAAGAAATTTTGTATAGTAAATAATGAAGGGGTGGGGGATTTTTATAGTTAAAATTTAGGATTAAAATGTATTTTTAAAAACTTTGGGTATTAAAAAAAATTTGGGGGGTAGGGGGTGTTTTGGGGGTTGTTTTTGCACAACTAGCCATTGGGTGGGGCCCACTGATTGTTGTCAATGGCTAACCCAACTGCTACTTCATTAAAAAAAAATTAAAAATAATTTTGAAAATTGGTTTCCCGCCCGGACCGGTACCGGGATGGATCGGACCGGGACGATCCGGTAATTTTACCCCTTTCGTCCCGTTACTCCTACCGGCCAGCCCCAACACCGAACGAAACCTGAGTCCACCGGATCGATAACGGACCAGGACTGATCGAAATCGGTACCGGCACCTCCCGGCTCCGTTGCCAGACTTACTTGTGACAACAACCAAGGTCAGTTAGAATTCGTCTTTTCAAAGATATTTTGTGCTATATGGCGGAGTCATAAATTTGGCAAATGGCGTGCAAATTTTTTTCTCAATTGTGTTAAAAGAGTGTGTGAAATGAAATAAACACTCATAATTTTTGGACGAAGAGTGTGTACTGGATCACTCTTCTCCTAAGATGGCTCCGCTCGTGATTTTATGGTAGTAAAGATATGGCAAGTGATTTATAGAAGATTCTCCAAGTCTATATAAGCAAATTACTGGTCAGGGACTCCAACTTACTCTAACAATTGGTAAAAGTTAAAAGATTTTGCTATTATATAGAGGCATAATACATCAATATGTCATTTAACTTGGTTTCAGCTGGCATTTATGCCTTTCAACTTTAAGTGTGCACAAATAAGAACTTAAATTTATATAAAATTGAATACAGACGTTCTATGTGGCATTTCATGCGAATTGCCATATTGGACGCGTGTGTCTACTTGTTTAATTTTATACAAGTATTTGTGAACACTCAAAGTTAGATGGAAAAATATCAGTTGAGGCCAAGTTAAAAGTCATGTTATTATGAAGTATAGGAAAATTTTACTATGGATCTCATATGCCATGTCATAGTTGTATGAGACATCTATAATTTTGACAAATGGCTTCTTGGGTCCCACCTATCAGGCATCATTAATTTTTTCTTTTTCAAATCATTTTTTGCTCTCTTTCTTTTTGGGTTACTTTTTATTTGTTTTTTCTTTATTTTCCTTTTTTTGCCTTTCTTTTCATGTTGCTTTTTTTTTAATGTTCCGATACTAAAAGTAAATTGAAGTTTTCTTTTTTGCTTTTCCCCCCCTCTTAATTCTTTTTTGTAGATGTTTGTGAGCACAATAAATTTATATGATACTTTTTATTTTTTAATTTATTTATCTTATTTTTTTAATTAATTTTAAAAAAAATGCCATTTTTTTTATACGGAGAGAGTATAAAAGAGTGAAAGAGATAAAACAATCAAGGACAATTTTGTCCATCAAAATCACATGTACCTTTAAAATTGTGGGGCTATTATTGTCTCCAAAAAGGTTAGGAAGTTTGTTTTTTTAAGCAACATTTAATACTATACACTTTCTTTTCTTAAATTAGTGTTGGAATTGGCCATATTTTTTTCAAACAATACTTGGAATTTAAATATATATTTTCTAAATATGATTTATGCTCTCGGATTTTTAAGAATTAGCAAAATCGCATAACTTGATTAATTTACCTCAGTCATATAATTAATTTTGCTCTATAAGACTAATATCTCAAAATAGATAGTCATATAATGTCATAGATTAGATCTCATATACGAGCTATTACATACTATTACAAATAATTTTTTCACTTTATTTAGAATTTTTTTAAGTTAGAGTTGAAGATGTAGTGTTTGGTTATAGTGTTTGTAAATAATATTTGATTATTTGAATGTATTTTTATAAAAAACATGAAATATAATTTAAATGAGATATTTTTATATAAAAAAAAATTAAAATAAATTTAATATATATTTCCAGAGTTAGCTAAATTTTTTTGACTGGAATTTTTTTATGTCTATTAAATATTTTAAGTTATTAATTATTTTGATTTACATTATTTTTTACATAGTTTTCAAATATATAAATTTTATTTTAAAAAACTTAAAGCTTTTATGTCTGAATTTATGGTCAAACTTTAAAAACTTAAATCTCAAAAATTTAATAAAAAAATATGATTGACGGCCAAGTTAGCCTCCTTTCCGTTCTGAGCTATGAAAAAGATCTAGAGGGGCCCAAAAATTCCCAGAGGAAGGGAAAGGAACCCTTTCGATTCACTCCTCATTCTCTCTTAAAAAATAAGTCCTTATGTAGGATTTTCCTTGTTATTTTGTGTCCTTCGCAAAAAAGACATACAAAAGAGATACTTCTAGCGTGCGAATAACCCGTTGAGAATTTGTATCAATATGAAAATGCGAAGCTATTAAGTTTGGACATGAATACACTTGGAAAAATATATTTTATAAATGAAACTATTATTTCACTTAGATATTCATTAAGCAAGCTTTTAATTTAAATTTTTAATTATAAGTTGAAGGTGGAATAATGAACAAATACAAATGGCCAAACTTTTAATCACAGACAAAAAATAAAAAATAAAAAATCATATATAAAGTAACAGAGCCATCATAGTATTTTTTTTCACTCCTCCAAAAGGAAGGATGGCGAAAAAATCAATATACTTTTAATGTCAAATCAAGATCAATTAGGACAGAAATAAAGTATTGAGTCGAACTCTTCTTTGATGTCAAGGTAATAACCATGAATAGTCATTGACTTCCGAGAAAGAGCAGAAGAATGAGACCTCTATTATGAGACATACAATGCATTACAGACGTATAATCATTACGCTACACCTTAGTCGGCATGAGTATATAAGTCATGTTATATTGTTGAATAAGAAACCTCAACACTCATTATACGCAAATGAAGTCATGGCCACAAAGGTGTGGACTCTATACTCTGGGGGGACCAAATCTAGTTCAACAACAACATACCAGTGTATTCCCATCAGGTGGGGTTTGGGGAAGGTAGAATGTACGCAGACCGTACCTTTACTTCAGAGGTGAAGTAAGGAGGTTGTTTCCGATAAATCCCCGGCTCAAGACAAAATATGACCAAAAAAGACGTAATGAAAGTACAAGAGATATAGACGAAAAACAAAGACAACATATAGTCACAGAACTAAACTACAACAAAATAATACTACCATCGCACTACACGAAACACTAGATAGTGTCTAAAGCCAAAGAACAAGAAACTACAAGAGAAGTCCTACAACTACTAATAAGGGCAACCAGACATTCCACTCCTACCTATGTTATTGCCTTTTTAGTACATGAAGTTATATACTCCAAGCTAAAACTAAGTTATATACTCCAAGCTAAAATTATCTTCCCCACACAAAGTTGAGTGACTACAACTTCATTTGATACATATATTAGCATCATCCATGCTCAACAGAACAGTATACATAGTAATAAGCACTTGTATAAATTGACATGATACTAACAATAAGTTCTTATACCAGTTCATGGCTTCTCTTCTTCCATAACCTCGCCTTCATCTCCTTTACAGGGACCATAAGCTCTAATACAAACAATATAGCACAGTATGTTAACCAGACTAACTCCGGCAAGAACCAAATAATAGTAGTCGTAGTGGCCCTTGTTTATATTGCTCGATACCCAGCTCTCTCCCCCTCCTCTTTTGGTCACGTCGTTGATAGTACTCATTATAAAGCTAGCTAGTAAGCTTCCCACTCCCATACTAACTCCAAATAGAGTGGAAGCTACACTTGACATGCTTCTAGGAAATTCTGAAATATAGAATTCGTTTTGGCCGATGGCATGCAGGGCCTCTGCAAAGCCAGTAAGAGAGTTCTGGGGAAGTAGCCACATCGCTGACATAGGGATCACGCCTTCTGGATCATCCGAGTAGCCTTCCTTGATTGCAATACTTCTTCGGACACCTTCCACGACTGCCACCACTAAGACTGAAAGAAAGGAAAGAAATAACCCAAACCCCATTCTCTCTTTTGTGCTGAAATGAGCAGGTTTTCCAGTCAATTTTGATGCTATGGGAAGAATCAAACAATCATAGAGGACAATCCAAAGTATAACAGCGATGACAGCAAAGATACCAAAGGAGGCAGCTGGGATTTCAAAGCTTGAACCAATATGTCGATCCATGGTATTCGCTTGAAGTACTGGAAAAGTATTCTGGCTTATATTTATGGACAATACAACTCCCGACAACCAGATTGGAACAACTTTGAGCAATGCTTTCAGCTCCTCTACTTGATCTACAGTGCAAAGACGCCAAGGATCTGTTGCTTCTCCATCTGGGCTCAAATCTAGTTGAGGATCTTGTAAAATACAAGCTTTATTCAGAAACCTAAAGGCAATAAATTGAAGTTAAAATGCAATACGAACAAGTATATCAGGACCGGAAAAAGCATCATGAATTTTGAACAACATGACATGAGGTCTCTTTAAACAATAAAAGCTGGAGTCAGTAGCACAATAAGTTATATCTGTCATCAGCTGGTGCAGGTCGAAACAATGAGCTTTACGATTTCCTATAGAGGTGAGAGAAGCGCAACAGCTATAAAATGATGGATCAAATAATAGTTTAGTTCAGGACGAAAAAGCATACAGGCTAAATAACTACACAACAATTTACCATTACATTCTCTTCCAAGCATACGCGGAAACTAATATGACCAACAGAAAAGCTAATGATTGGTAAGAATGAAGTTACCTCAGTTTTTCACTTGGAAGAACTATGGTTGATCCTTTTTTCTGATGGTATAGTATATCTGCACTCTGTGACGACAATCTGAGACATCTATTTCTATAAGAGGCTACAATCACTTGAAAAAAGCCAGTGATTAAACTCGATTTAGGCTTCAGCTTCACGAAGAATGGAGTACCCAAATAAATTAAAAGAGTTGAAAACAACATTAACAAAACAGGAGCTCCAAAACCTAAAGCCCACCCCATGTTGACTTGAATATAAACAAGACACGTGAGAGAAACCAGGAGTGACAAAACGGACGAGGCGTAGTACCAGCTGAAGTATTTCTCCATTGCACGTGCATTTTCTTTATAGACTTCCCGTTTCAACTGATCAGAACCAAATGCTAAAGATGAGGATTTGATTGCACCTGCTCCAATGGCAATGATGCCCAAAGAGAAACACAGGAAGAAGAGTTGGAACATCTCTGCTGATCTGCAATTGTTGGTGGAATCGACACAGGGTGGGGGCCTTGCTTGCGGAATCACTGATGTCAGCCAAAACAGAAACATCCCCTTCAAAACGGATAAAATATCTAGAATTATATTGGTAAATTTACCAAGTTCAAACAGATTATTATGATTCTTCATATTACAAATTTGCAATGGATGGGTGATAATGATTCCTCCAATTCTCAAAGTGTGAAGAGGGACAAGGCAATTAATGGGAATGCATTTTTCTACCTCCTCCCCCTTCCCTCAAGTTTAAAAACTCATCAAATGGGAGCACAGGTTGTCCATTTATATTTGCATGATCGTACTGGTAAGCTTGTGGCTGCTTTTTCTATAACTTTGAGTTTACATACAATCATATTTGCTGAGGCTACTGCTATTCAAGTTGGTCACAGCTTTTTACAACAGGTGGATAATATTTTGTGCATATTGAATGCGACTCTAAGTTTTTAGTTACAGTCATACACGGGGCTACAAACATGCAACGCCAAAGTCCAAACACAAGATATTGTTCTGAAGATTAAATACTTACTGAGCTTGCTAACCTACAAGTTTAATCATTGCTATCCTGAGGTCGATCAGATTACTTAGCTAAACACCGGTCCTAACAAAACTTAAGGGTAACTAAACAAAAGAAACCAACTCAGTTAATGAACTTTACCACAAGGGTGACAACAGATCCCAATCCTATCATCTGGAACCGACCCACAAAAGAATCCGCCATAAAGGCTCCAACAACTGGAGCAATGTTGGTAACTGCTGACCAGATGTAGATAATATTGGACCCAGTAGTGATATCCATGTGATATTCATTCATCAAATACAGGATCATATTAGGAGTTAGAGCATTCGTCGCCATAGACATCAAAGCCGCACTTCCTATCCAAAATCAAAAAAATAAAATCAATTTTAGGTGTTTATCAAGAGATTAACACGTAAATGAACTCGTTCCTAAAAGTTATTCGACACAAAATCATAAGGAAAACGAACAGGAGGATAGGCCATACCAAAATCAAAGCCATTTCCTAACCAAAATCAAATAAACTAAAGATTGAGCAGAGAACAGCAACTCGCCAACTATTTCATTGAACTCATGACTAACAAATCATCAACTTGGTACTAAGCGCAATTACAGGTGTCTAGGAAGAAATTATCACATAAATGAACTTGTTCCTATTCGACAAAAATCAAAAGGAAAACGAATAGGAGAGCACGCCATCACAAAAATCAAAGGCGCATTTCCTAACTAAATAGATTCTGAATAAATTATTTATACATTTATTGAGAAATTAACACACATATCAACTTGAGAAGTTACTCAACAACAACAACAACATATCCTTGCCCTTGCCCTTGCCCCGTGAAGGTAGAGAGAATGTTTTCGATAGACTCTTAGCTCAGATAAAGCATATCAAAATCAAGTGTGGAAAGAAATTACAGTAACGAAGAAGTCATACTAAAAATAAGAGTTAAGGGTCACAAACACACCTAAATTATCCCGATTTCTTGAGACCTGAATTATCAGGTGTGTGAGGTTCCTACATGAACTATTACCAAATGTTTATCGAACCATACATCAACGTTGTTCACTTTTTCTATCCGAAATATCACCTATCCCGATTTTTCGAGACCTGAACTATCAGGTGTGTGAGCTTCTTACCTGAATTATTACCAAATGTTTATCGAAACGCACCTCAACTATCAGTTGTTCACTTTTTCTACTCGAAATATCACCTATCCCAATTTTTTGACACCTTTAATACCTGAATTATTACCAAATGTTTATCGAAACACACATCAACTATCAATTGTTCACTTTTTCTACCTGAAATATCACATATCCCGATTTTTCGAGACTGTGAGTTTCCTACCTGAATTATTACCAAATGTTTATCGAAACACACCTCAAATATCAGTTGTTCACTTTTTCTACTTGAAATATCACCATTGTTCAAGTAGGAAAATTGAAAAAAAACAATAGTTTAGATGTGTTTCAATAAACATTTGATAATAGTTCAGGTAGTAAACTTACACACATGATAGTTCAGACGTAAAAAAGCGGGAGATTGAGAAAAAATCAAAAGGAAAATGGAATTACCAATGATGAAAGGCAAAGTTCTGAAGCCACCCTTTTGAGTTTCAGAAGCATCTAACAGCAAAGGCTGTTCACATAAGGAATTCTCCATTGTCTAGAAAAAGAAAAATATCTCTCTCTCTCTCTCTCTGAACTTTGTTGGCAGCATATGAACTCCAATCATAGAGTGTTAAGGACAGTTACTCTGCTGCAACAACAACCACCCCAGTGTACGGGGAATTGAATAGCTGTCACATACGACAGTTACTCTGCACCAACAACCATTGAAGTAGTTGTCCCAAATTCTTAATTTTGTCAAAACAAGAAAGAATTGGTTAAAATATATATATATATATCTATATATATATATATATAGATAGATAGATAGATAGATATTAAAACATCACAATTTGTTTACGACAAGTAATTTGAGACAACTATTCAATTTCCGTAAGCTTAGTTGTTATTGTAGAGTGACTGTTTGGATTAGCTTTTTTAAAGTAGCTTATACGTTTAAAGCTAAGGGGTCGTTTGGTACGCGGGATAAGGTGGATATCCCATGGGTACTAAATTTGTATCAGGTTTAGTTGATGGTATAAATTTATCCCGGGATTAATTTATACAATCAACCAAACATGGTATAAGTCTAATACCAAACTTAGTTTTGAGATATTCCATCATATCCCATCCAACATGGGATTATTTAATACCACTTCCCGTATAGTATAAAATATAATCCCAAGACTATAATCCCGGGATAATTTAGTCTACGTACCAAACGATCCCTAAAAGTCATAAGTTGAAAATACCCAACTTTTGACTTTTAGCTTTTTTTGTACTTTTTTTAGCCTAAAAGTAGGTGCCTAAAAACACTTTTATCTTTCCGAAACACCCCAAAAACTAAAAAGGGAGCTTAAAAGCCAAAAACACTTAAAAAAAGCTAATCCAAACACCCTCTAACTCTCTCTCTCTAAGCTCCTAAAAAGAGCTAAAAAAAAGTTACTCTCTCAATCCATCTTTACTTGTTCACAATTTTGACTTGACACACCTTTTAAAAAGCAATAAATAAAATGATAAGTTTACTATATCACCATTTGAATATAATAAATTCAATGCTTTGGAAAATTACTATTGTTAATAGCAAGGGTAAAATAGACACAAACTGATAATTATCTCTTGATTTTCTAAACAAGAAAAGTAAAGTTAAACAACTATTTTTAGCATAGTAGACCAATAAAGATAGACGAGGGGAGAAATTTGTAAAGTTAAAAAGTTTTTAGGAGGTAATTACCAAGAGTAGCACTTATTTATGATTTCTTGAGAAACGTGAAAAGAGTAAAAGTGGATTGTCGACACTACATTTATATTACAATTAATACAAAGAAAGTGTGAAATTGCAGGAAGGTAGCTGAAAACAATTAGTTTTGGCCCTAATGTCCCTTGTCTGGTCACACTTCAAAAGTACAGTATTTCTTCAGATATTTTTCTTCTGAAATACAACACTGTTCAAAACGGAATCGAAATCAATAACTCGAAGCGAAAAAATGATACCAACTTTATAAGTTATATACTCCAAGCTAAAACTATCTTCCCCACACAAAGTTTAGTGACTACAACTTCAACAACATATCCACCGAGTGACTACAACTTCATTTACATATATTAGCATCTCAACACTCAACAGAGAAGTATACATACTAATAAGCACTTGTATATATTGACATGGTACTAATAATAAGTTCTTGTACTAATTCATGGCTTCTCTTCTTTCATCACCTCTTCTTCCTCTCCTTTAAAGGGACCATAAGCTTTACAACAAACGATATAGCACAGTATGTTAACCAGACTAAATCCTGCAAGAACCAAATAATAGTAGTCGTAATGGCCCTTGTTTATATTGCTTGATATCCAACTTTCTTCCCCTCCTCTTTTGGTCACGTCGTTGATAGTACTCATTATAAAGCTAGCTAGTAAGCTTCCCACTCCCATACCAACTCCCAAAAGAGAGGCAGCTACACTTGACATGCTTCTAGGAAATTCTGAAATATAGAATTCGTTTTGGCCGATGGCATGCAGGGCCTCTGCAAAGCCAGTAAGAGAATTCTGGGGAAGTAGCCACATCGCTGATATAGGGATCACGCCTTCTGGATCATCTGAGTAGCCTTCCTTGATTGCAATACTTCTTCGGACACCTTCCACGACTGCCACCACTAGGACTGAAAGAAAGGAAAGAAATAACCCAAACCCCATTCTCTCTTTTGTGCTGAAATGAGCAGGTTTTCCAGTCATTTTTGATGCTATGGGAAGAATCAAACTATCATAGAGGACAATCCAAAGTATAGCAGCAACGACAGCAAAAATGCCAAAGGAGGCAGCTGGGATTTCAAAGTTTGAACCAATATGTCGACCCATGGTATTCGCTTGAAGTACTGGAAAAGAGTTCTGGCTTATATTTATGGACAATACAACTCCTGTCAACCAGATTGGAACAACTTTGAGCAATGCTTTCAGCTCCTCTACTTGATCTACAGTGCAAAGACGCCAAGGATCTGTTGCTTCTCCCTCTGGGCTCAAATCTAGTTGAGGATCTTGTACAACGCAAGCTTTATTCAGAAACCTAAAACCAATAACTAGAAGTTAAAACGCAATACGAACAAGTATATAAGGACCAGAAAAAGCATCCAAAAGCATCATGAAGTTTGAAGAACATGACATGAGGTCGATTTAATAAAAGCTGGAGTCAGTAGCACAATGAGTTACATCTGTCATCAGCTGGCGCAGGTCGAAACAATGAACTTCACAATCTCCTATAGAGGTGAGAGAAGCGCAACAGCTATAAAATGATGGATCAAATAACAGTTTAATTCAGGAAAAAAGCATACAGGCTAAATAACCACACAACAATTTACCATTACATAGGTTTTCTTTCAAGCATACGCAGAAAGTAAGATAACCAACAGAAAAGCTAACGATTGGTAAGAATGAAGTTAATAGGTTTTCTTTCAAGAATATGCAGAAAGTAAGATAACCAACAGAAAAGCTAACGATTGGTAAGAATGAAGTTAATAGGTTTTCTTTCAAGCATATGCAGAAAGTAAGATAACCAACAGAAAAGCTAACGATTGGTAAGAATGAAGTTACCTTAGTTTTTCACTTGGAAGAACTATGGTTGACCCTTTTTTCTGATGGTATAGTATATCTGCACTCTGTGACGACAATCTGAGACATCTATTTCTATAAGAGGCTACAATCACTTGAAAAAGGCCAGTGATTAAGCTCGATTTAGGCTTCAGCTTCACGTAGAATGGAGTACCCAAATAAATTAAAAGAGTTGAAAACAACATTAGCAAAACAGGAGCTCCAAAACCTAAAGCCCACCCCATATTGACTTGGATATAAACAAGACACGTGAGAGCAACCAGCATAGACAAAGCATACGAGGCATAGTACCAGCTGAAGTATCTCTCCATTGAACATGCATTTTCTTGATATACTTCCCGTTTCAACTGATCAGAACCAAACGCTAAAGATGAGGATTTTATTGCACCTGCTCCAATGGCAATGATGCCCAAAGAGAAACACAGGAAGAGGAGTTGGAATATCTCTGCTGATCTGCAAATGTTGTTGGAAACGACACAGGGCGGGGGCCTTGCTTGCGGAATCACTGATGTCAGCCAAAACAGAAACATCCCCTTCACAACACATAGAATATCTAGAATTATTAGTCGGAAAATTTACTAAGTTCAAACTGATTACTATGACTCTTCAAGTTACAAATTTGCAACAGATGGGTGATAATGATTCCTCCGATTCTCAAATTGTGAAGAGGGATCAAGCAATTAATGGGAATACACGTTGCTACCTCCTCCCCATTCCCTCAAGTTAAAACCTCATCAAATGGGAACACGGGTTTTGCATTTATTTTTGCATAATCATACTGGCAAGCTTGTGGCTGTTTTTTCTAGAACTTTGAGTTTACATGCAATCATACTGGCTATTGCTATTCACGTCGGTTACAGCTTTGTACCACAGGTGGATAATATTTTGTGCATATTGAATGTAACTCTAAGTTGTTGGTGACAGTCATACAAGGGGCTGCAAACATACTTACTGAGCTTGCTAACCTACAAGTTGATCATTGTTATCCTGAGGTCAGTCGCATTACCTAGCTAAATAGCAGTCCTTGAACGTGAACTCTGAATTGTCTTCAGCAAGTGTACTGCAAGCTGCTTTGCTAAGTCTACTTCGTTCAGATTCTTCTCAAGTTCCAGTATTTAGGTTCAGTAAACTTAGACATTAGTCTCTTTGTACAGCATGTCAAATTTTTGGTACAGAACAACTCTTTCCTTCTTCCATATAAAATGGCTTGTAGCTAAAGAGGCATGTTTGACTAAAGAAATTTTGAGAAAGGGGGATCCAACTATGCTCAAGATATTACTTGTGTGACCAACAATCATCTCTTTTTGCACTGTGAAGTGACTGCAACAGAGTACTCTAGCATAATCTACACATTCAAAACACTAACAAGACTGTTTCAGTTATGCACAGAGGCGACAAACTAGGTCAAGATATCACATTTCAAATCACAAAACCTGAGATAAGTTCATTGAATTGATACTCAACTACCTACTAATATAATCTCATCTGAAGAACCTTCTTCCTAATGTTTTACACATAAATGCATTCTGATAAAGCCATTTGTAAATGAAACAAAGTAAAGAGAGGACACGACATTATACGTACAATACTTGTCCCCCTCGTCTAATTGAAAGTTAGGTATTCAGTGTCAAACAAAATGTTCCCATAGATATGACAAAGAAACTAGTAGAAAAATATTTAAGGGTCAGAAATGTGCATTAAGTTCCTCGTAATCAAGCAAGGTCCCGCCAATTAGTAAAAATTATGGGAATCTATTAATAAACACAAAAAATAAACAATTATGAGTATGTTCAATATGCCGGATTTGGTTACTAGAAGGAAAACATTTTCCATGGTGGAAAATGGCTTCCCTCTCATTTTTCTTTCAACTATCTAAACTTTCAACCTCATATTACTTGCTCTAACTAACACTACGTCGTCACTTTGTTCCTTACAACTTAAGGGAACTACCAAAAGAAACGAACTCAGTTGATGAACTTTACCACAAGGGTGACAACAGATCCCAGTCCTATCATCTGGAACCGACCCACAAAAGAATCCGCCATAAAGGCCCCAACAACTGGAGCAATGTTGGTAACTGCTGACCAGATGTAGATAATATTGGACCCAGTAGTCATATCCATGTGATATTCATTCATCAAATACAGGATCATATTAGGAGTGAGAGCAGATGTCGCCGCATTCATCAAAACCGCATTTCCTATCCAAAAAAAAAAGGATTAAACAGAGAATTAAGGACTCCCCAACTGTTCCATTGGAATTCCATGGGGAAAAAATCATATTCACCCACTTCCTTTGATTTCACATTAAACCCATGCCTAACGAATCAACAATTAGGTAAAAATCATCAAACTGAACCTCGGTAAAGGGCAATTCCATGTGTTTATCAAGAAATCAACACATAAATGAACTTATTCCGTAAACTTATTCGACAAAAATCAAAAGAAATAATGGTCAAAAACCACACCTAAACTATCACCTTTTCGCAAGTTTCATAACTCAACTATCCATTATTCCATTTACCTACCTAAACTATCACTCCCTTTGCTCGATGTTGAGTTGGCCTGAGTCTGTTGTCTATTGGGAACAAATATTTGGCCAACTCAGCAAAATTCCCAAAATATTTGACTGATGAAGCAATCAAACAACTAAGTAACCCTTCGGGGTGGCTCAAATGATTTGGCTTGAGACTTCCATAATAAAGGTCTCAAGTTCGAAAGCCCTTGCCTCCGACATCAGGGGGGGCTGGCCTTCTGGGTCGAGCTCATCCGCGTGGGCTTGCCTAGTTTGACCGGCTCAGCAAAATTACCAAAACATTTGACAGATGAATCAATCAACAACTAGGTAATCCTTCAGAGTGGCTCAGATGATTTGACCTAGGACTACCATAATAGAAGTCTCAAGTTCGAAAAGCCTTCCATGCAACAACAGGGGTTGGCCTTCTGGGTCGAGCTCGTCCATGTGGACTTGCCTAGTTTAGCCAACTCAGCAAAATTACCAAATTATTTCACCAATGATTCAATCAACAACTAGGCAACCCTTCAGGGTGGCTCAGATGATTTTGCTTGAGACTTCCATAATAGAGGTCTCAAGTTCGAAAGCCCTTCCCTGTGACAACAGGGGTTGGTTGGCCTTCTAGGTCGAGCTCATCCACGTGGGCTTGCCTAGTTTGGCCAACTCAACAAAAATTACCAAAATATTTGACTAATGAATTTTATTTTTTTTTCCTTCGGGGTGGCTCAGATGATTTGACTTGGGACTTCCATATCCATAATAGAGGTCTCAAGTTCGAAAGCCAGGTTTGACCTTCTGGGTCAAGCTCGAGCTCATCCCACGAGGCTTGCCTAATTGCAGTTTATATCTCCTATATGGTTAACGAGCTATTACACAAGAACGGGTTTACACAGTTAAAAAATGTTGACTATCATAAAAAATAAAAAATAAAAATCAACACACAAAAAATGAAGTTATTCAACGACATACCAAGAATGAAAGGTAAAGTTCTGAATCCACCCTTTTGAGTAATTTCAGTATCATCTAACACCAGCAACAATGGCTGTTCCATCATTTCTCCCTTTTCACACGATGAATTCTCCATATGTGTGCCCGATCACTCTATAAGAAGAGGAAAAAAAAAAAACTCTCTTTTTCACAGTCCACTGAAAGAGTAGACAGTTAACACTTGCGACAATAACAAAGCGTCGACTACACATATATTACAAAGTAAAAGAGCGAAATTGCGGGGGAAGGTGACAGAAATGATTTGTTTTGGCCCCATTTTCAATCAACTTTGTGCGTGTCACAATATACCTCTGCCAAGTTTTTGTTCTTAATAAAGAAGTTTTCTTTTCTCAGAACAATATTATTATAATTATTACTCTAAGTGTGTCAATCGGGCCGGGTTGACTCGGAATCGATCCGGCCTGGCTCGGCCCTTTGTTAAGGGGTTGAATTGATTTGAGTTACCTACTATAATCGGAACCCGAAATCGATCAATTCGGTAATGTCACATCGTTAGTGATATCGGTTAACCAATTTGGCCCAGCCCAGCCTGGCCCCGTGTCTTAAATAATAAATAATTTATATTTTATTAATAGATTTTTTAAAAAAAATAAAAAATATGTAGCCCGGCACAATCCGGTATAACCTGGAACCGAACAGGTCACTTAGAACTCTTTTGAAACCGGCTCCGTTGGACTCAGATAGGGCCAATCAGGTAACCAACCCGACCGGTTTAATTTTTGTCGACCCGACCCGGCCCACTAGACACCCTTAATTATCACTCTCTTTGTTTCAATTTATGTGGTAACTTTCGAATTTCGAGATTCAAACAAGTCTATCATTGATCGTAATTTATTTTCATATATCCTTTAGTAAATGTTTTGAATTATCAACTATCAGGACTTATAGTATTTTTTACGTAATTTTCAAATATATAAATTTTATTTCGAAAAACTTGAAAATTTCATGCTCAAACTTAAATTGTTTGACTCTCGAAAAGCAAAATATGTCGTATAAATTGGGATAGAGGTAGTACACAACTAACATGGGAATAAGATTATACTCCCTCCATTTCAAATTGATTATTTCATATGTTTTAATTTGGTATGGAGTTTAAGAAAATAAAAAAGACTTTTGAATCTTGTGGTCTTAAATTTAAGAAAAGACAAATGTACCAAAATGTTATTTAGTCTTGTATTCTTAAATATGTCATATGAAAAGTTAAAATTAAAAAATTGCTAAAAATGAAAAGAATCATTCTTATAAAAATGAACTAAAATGAAAATATGTCAAGTGGGGTTAAATGTGTGAATTTTTTTTAAAAAAAAATAGGTATTTGATTGGGGACAAGTCATTTGATTATGAGTTTGACATGTGGCCTTTCATTAAAATCTATATATAATATAAAAGAAGGTTTTGGAAATAGTGATGTGACGTTTTCTGAGACCTTGAATTCTATTTATCTTTTTTGTGGTTTTTTTGACTTTCTTTCTCATTTTTTTCAATTATTTTATTTTACAAAATCATCTCCTTAATTCATATCTCTTCAATTACATAAATTCTACTCTTGATTAATATTAATAACTAGTAAACTCAATCGCAGTTCGCGCGGCCATAAATATACTTCATTAGATTTAAAAATTAATGTTATTTGAAAACTGAAAAAAGAAATTGAATATTATAATCCTCAAACCAAAAGGATTAGATTTTATATCTTAATTCATTTAATTATTAATTTTTTATTTTTATTTTATATTCAAAGAGATGAAACGATTCGTAATAAAATTTACAATTTAATAAGAAAAGTTGTATTTACATTTGTCTGCATAATTACGTGACATAGTATATTAAAGTGATAATTATTTATTATTATTTTATAGTCTCTATAATAGTATATTCATATTTTGAAAAAGTTGTATAAATATTTTATAAATTAATTTCAAAAGCTTTTATACTATTAAGATCTTTTCGGAGTAAATTAATTCATACAGCTTGCTTTAAACATTTGTTCTTAGCGAGACGATAAAACTTTTAAAAAATATATATACAATTCTTACTAATAAGTAAAAAAAGGTACGGCAGTAATTCCTACATATTAGCTAAAAGATATGTTTTTGTTAAGAAAATGTCATTTTATAATATTAGCAGAAAGAAAAATAAATGCATACAAATAGAACAAAGAAAAATATAAACAAATATGTAGTTAAGAAGGACAATTAAGAAAATTTATTAATAATAGGTATAATAAATTGAGACTCTATCATTTTTTCCTGTATTAATAGTGAATAAAAAAATTGAAATATTTAATTTAAAATTTATTTATTGAGGCATGTGAAAAGTTAATATGTGATAATTGAGTCTTTATTTTTATATACTCAAAAAGAAGAGAAAAGATTTTAAAAAATAGAATTTTTTTCTCGTTTCATTTTCCTGGTTGGTGAGTCCCATGCATGCATTTTCCTTGTAAAGCATATATTAAAAGAAAAAAAATTATACTATTTATTTAACATATGCAAAGTCAATATAAGGAGTTGTTTTAGAGTAATTCGGAAATTTGACTAATGGCAGCAAATCAATAAAAAGTTAAAGTATATGCATGTTATTGTTAATTGTGCTTAATAAAGTTAATTAAAATCTAAAAACACACCTCTTGAAGTTAAATAATATAACATGAGATTTCAACATTTGAGAAAAATGGTCCTCTTAAATTTTAAGGGTTTTTATTCAAAGATTGATTGTTATCAGATTTTTTCCAGCGGTGGATATAGAATTTTAATATGAGTTATAATTCAATATTCGCAACATAAACAACTTTATGCGTGAAAATTAATTAAAATTGTAGTTAAAAATAAATATAAATCATTAGCTCTAAATATATAATAGATTCAATGTCATAAATCTTAAAAATTGAATCCATAAAATTTAAATTGCACATACGACTCTAATTCTTCTTATACTTTTTTTCTCCAACTGATTGAATCATGATCTTCGAGAATTGATGCCTAGATGGTCAAGGATTAAAATCATATATCGACCTTTGATGACGTCGATCTGCGCCTTCGCAATATTTATCCCAATCATACGATATGACTGTGTATGTATAGTACTATTTATTTGAGATAATAAATATTTATCATCTAAATTGGACGGAGACACAAAAATTGAAAAAAATATTTAAGAAAAACTGATTTGAATGTACACAATATTTGCACTTTCCAACTATTCAATTTCCATGCTACAAACAATGACAACAAAGAATATGGACTTCTGTTTACATTAAATAGAAGGAGAAAAAAAGAAAGAAGAAAGATAGAAGAAGTTCAGAAAAATTGCATAAAGAAGAAAAAATAACGTTACTTTTTCACCGAACACCAGAATAAAGCATTTTCTCAATTTTTTTGTATTCTTTTTGTTTCTCAAATCGATCATGGAATAACCGTAAAGTTTTGAAGTTTATCACATCACCAAATTATATGACAAAATCTCTAGCTTGACTCCAAAAGATAGATCACATCCTCTCATAATACATAATCGTATTCAAATTTATTCAAAATAATAGAAAACAAATTTAACAATCTATTAAATAACCACATATAAATCTGCCATACATATATATATAGAGCAAATAAAATATTACAAAATAGATGAAAACTGCAAACTAAATATTACAATGGACACAAATAACAAATTTGATCGTAATAACAAATATGAAAGAAAATAAAAAACATAAACATTAGTATGTAATAATTGTTTCATTTAATTGGGAATTAAAACGATTGTCTATATGAAAGGTAAAAATGAGTAAATTAGGAAGATGAAAAGCATAGTCATTAATACATATTAATTATTCTGTTTAATAAAATAATTGTTGATATGAAAGGTAAAAATGAGCAAATTAGGAAGATGAAAAGTATAGTCATTAATACATATTAATTATTAAAAAAAACGGAAGACAAGGAAGGCAAAAAAGGATTCTTGAAAAAGAAATAAATAACAGTAATAATGAGGAAAGAGAAATTGTAAGTGTGTGTAATTTTTTGGAGATTTTTAAACATAAAATAGGAAAAAAAAAACAAAAAACTGAAAAAATAGATAAATAGAAATGCTGATCATATAGAGCGTCACGTTACCAAGTCTATGACTCTACTTTATATTATATATAGATATTCATAACTCTCAAACCTTTCATATTCATAACTCTCAATTATTTAATGTACAACTTTATGAAACCTTAAAATCACACTAATAAAAAAAAAATTGAGCTATATATAAATGTTATCTATTTTCATTTCTTCTTATTTTTCATCTTTGTCTCTTTGGTTGGTCAATTTTTTAATTTCTCGATCTAATTTTGCAGATTACAAGAGAGATATCTACCATGAAATTTGTTAGACATTCTTGCATAGTTCGACTTTACGAGGTAAAAATGATTTGATATGTCTAATATGATTATAACTTTTTTTGTATTACAACTATACGTTTAATATTATTTGTTGAGATTTTTGATGATATGAATAAAAAATTTCTTAAAAAATGAATTGATTTTTGCTCTTTGCTTCTCTTTGTAGTTTTAGAGAATTAGATTATTTTTCTCTTTGTTTTTCTTTGTATTTTTTAGATAATTTCTTTATTTTTCTTATTTTTTGGTTGGTCAAATTTTTGACTTTTTTGATATGATTTTGCAGATTACATGAGAGATATCTATAATGAAAATTGTTAGACATTCTTGCATAGTTTGACTTTACGAGATAAAATGATTTGATATGTCTAGTATGATTACAACTCCTTTTGCTGCTGCAACTATATATTTAATATAATTTGTTTGTATTCTTGATGATATGAATCAAAAATTTCTTAAAGAAAATGATTTGATATTTGCTCTTTGTTTTTCTTTGTAGTTTTAGAGAATTTGATTTTTTTTTTCTTTGCTTCTCTTTGTACTTTTTAGATAATTTGATTATGTTGTGTTGATAACATGTTACATGGTCCTTTTTTATCTCTTCTATAACTACGGATAGACTAAGATTACAACAAACTTCTTCAAGAACTCAAATTTCTTTTAAATAACATAACTTTCAAAAGAATAACTATATGTTAAGTTTCACTACTAGATTAAGACATTTTTTTTAAAACTGCATCATTGAACAAAAGAAAAATAACAATATGAAAATAAAAAAAATACTACTAAGAGATATATATTTGTTGTTGTCCTTCTCTTCTCAATTTACAGATCAAATAACAAATTCTACTATTTGGACACATACGACTTGATCATCACTCATGAATCACAATAAATATATTAAACGTTTCTTTGAAGCGAAAAAAATGAAAGTAGAAAGGGGTAAAATGCATTCATGCATCATAATGATATATTAATTAGAAAAAGATAAAATTTAATAATTTGATAGAAACTCCTATATATCTTTATTATCAAATTGGTAGAAAAGAACCTGGTAAGCTTCTTCAATAAATGAAAAGGTGTCTTTTGCTTTTTAAGAAAACGGTTGGCATTATATAATTTTAATTAATAAGATTTTATTTAAATAAAATTTAAAGAGAGAAGTTGAAAAAAATCCAAATAACTCATAAAATATACAACTCAATCTCATATATTTCTTATTTCACTTATATATTTCAGATTAGATTGTGTAGAAATCTTTTGTTTCATTTGGATAAATTCTATGAGTAAAAAAGGGGAAGGGGAGGGGGGATGGGGGATGAGAGGAAAATAATAATCTATATATAATAATAAAAATAGGAATAGTAAAAGTGACGTGACATTTTTTTTTGATCAAAAAATACAATTATCTTTTTTATGTGTGTTTTTCTCTATTTTTCCCTCATTTATGTGCTATATTAAGAAAAACTTTAAAAAATATTCTTTTAACTCTCCTAATTATATTAAATATGCAATGTAAGAAACTAAAAAAGTCATTTCTTTAATGTAAAATTTAATGGACTTTATTTTAATCACACCCACAACTTTTTATTTATCATAACCTATAAAAATAATTAATAGTCATATCAATGATATTTTTTGGTATTTCATATTGTAGTCTTATGAAATAAAGAAATAGTAAGACTTTGTAGAAATGATCACATAAGTTTTTAAAATTGTTATATTTTCGGTGCTTATTATATTTATATTTTAGTTTGACTCGAAGAATAAGATAAGCGCTACTCAATGTTGATCAGTTTGTGAGAGTGAATGTCGACAAGAGCTCAAGAGATTGTGCATTGATTTCATTTTTTTTTTATTTTTTAATGATTAAAATCGTAAAAATAATGTATTATTTATTTATTTATGCTCTCTATATGATTTATATTTATTTTATATTTTTTACATGATTTTTTGATTGTCGTAAGTTCATAATTTCTTTTGGTTTAAATAGTAACTTATGACGTTGTTAGAAACTGCGAACCATCATTTTCTATAATCGCGCGAAGCGCGAATAAGTTCACTAGTTAAGGATAGAATTGTGTTAAAATATGAAAAAATAGAGTATATTTGGATCAAAATATAATGAGGGGTAAATTTAAACTATTTCTAATAATATAGGGAAATAGTTAACTTTTTTTTCGTTTGATAAATAGTTAATGATAGTTCAAGTAAGAAATTCACACACCCGATAAGTCAGGTATAAAACTCAAAAAAATGATATTTTTGGTATATTTTTTCACCCTTAATTCTTTTTTAAAATAATTTATATAAGATAATATATTGTTTAGTTGTGTCTATTGCATAAGAAAATACTATTTGTCGCCTAGCTTTTTCAAATTTGATGATCAAGTTCGACTCCTTTCTATTGTGAGTAGGGGTGGGTATTCGGTTCGATTTTGTTAAAGTTTAATTTAATTCTTTGATTTTTAATTTTGTAAAAATGAGCATCGAATATTGTATCAAATTAATTCGGTTCGATTCAGTTTTATGGTGCATCGAAAAACTGCTACCCTGAAATTGAACACCGAATAAAAAAATCAAAGTATCAAAAAAATCCAAAATTGAATCAAAGAACCAGACTAATTTAGTTCGGTTCGATTTTTCGATTCTCCGAATTTTATGCCCACCCCTAATTCTGAGCTATGAAAAAAGAACCAGAAGGACCCAAAAACTCTAGAGGAAGAACCATTTTGATTCACTCCTCGTTCTCTCTTAAAAAATAAGTAAGTCTTTATCTAGGACTTTTTTTTTGTTATTTTTGTGCCCTCCTCGAAAAGACACACAAAAAAGATACTTTTAATACGCGAATGATCCATGAAAGTTTATATCGATATGTTAAAAAAATATTAAGTCTAGACAGGAATTCACTTGCGGGGAAAATTAGTTTGTAAATGAAATTATTATTTCACTTAAATATTTATTAGGCAAGTTTTAAATTTTAAGCTAAAGTTGAAATAATGAACAAATACGGATGGCCAAACTTTTAGCACTTATTATAGTGAATAAAGTCATAGCCAAAAAGGTATTTACTATATACTATGGGGACCAAAATCTAGCGTCTTGCCAAACTATATTTTATAGTCTCTTTGATTTTTTAAAAATGAAAAAAAGAAAGAGAAAAAAAAATCACTTTTCTTAAATTTTGTAAATAGGTGATTTACATGTGTTTGTGCTTAAGTTTATTAATATTTCTTACTTTGTGTGATAGTTAAATTTTGGTTCGCAAAATATTTTTACGAAAAACTCAAAAGAAATGAGAGTAATACACACAAAAAAAACATGGCACCAATATTTCCCTCTCTATTTTTTTTATTTAGTTTTTCACTTCATAAAATTAATAAACTCTAATCCAATAAAAATATTATTTTCCTCCAATATAGTCTATCAAGCTTTATTCTCCTCTCATTATATAATGTAAAAATATAAGAAA
The DNA here is from genome assembly GCA_003996215.1 of Jaltomata sinuosa. Taxonomy (NCBI): domain Eukaryota; kingdom Viridiplantae; phylum Streptophyta; class Magnoliopsida; order Solanales; family Solanaceae; genus Jaltomata; species Jaltomata sinuosa. The sequence continues at coordinate 788,785 of QJPP01000559.1, forward strand.
AGAAAGATTATACTCTTCTCAATTAAATATTATCGTGAACATACTCATAAAAAATCTAGTAATTACTGGGGAAAAAATCTTTGATTCTCGTAAAATTTTACTCTCAAGATAAAAAGTGTGTCAAGTCAAATAAAAAGGAAGAATAAAAAAAAAGATTACCGTAATTTTCTTGCTTTGATTCATAGTTTGTCAAAACTAAAATAAAATAAATCAAGATAGTCAATTTTCTCAAACACGGAAATTTTTAATACCCAGAAAAATAATAAATTACACAATGTAATTCAAAAGAAGAACTCAAAGTTATAAATTTAAAAATTCAAGCATATTAATATCGTAATGATCGCTAAAATATTTTTTTTTAAATATGTATATGAAATTAATTTCGATACAGGATATAAGAGACTGAAGCATATATATTAAATTATAATTTTCAAGATTTTACCCGTATCTTAAATTTATAAGATCTCTTCAGGTCCTTTAAGTTTGCGGGAGCGGAAAATAAATAAATAAAATTAAGATTTACAATAGGAACAAACCAACAAAAAAGATTCATACTAAAATAATTAAACAATATTATAAACAAAATAATAACGCAAGAAGATAGGAAAATCTCATCAAAAAGTAAAAAATATCATTATTTCAAATTACTGGAAGAACATAATACTATAATCTATCATATACAAAATACTAATCGGGTGAAGAAAATGAAAGTATAAAATTGAAAATGAAAGAATAAAATTACTTCAACCTTCTTTTCAACTTGTATACCATAACTTTTGTTGTATTGATTAGGAAAAGAAAATGATTCAAATTATAAAAAATAAATGGCTTTAATAACTTAATTAAGATGAAAAACTGCAAATTTGAGCTTATATTTATGAGTCTTAAATATAGTGATTGATTGACTATAACCTTTTTTAAGAAAAGTTGTCAATTACTTAATTAGGGAGGAAAAAGAATCAGGAAATAAAAAGAAATAAGTGTTGGCCAAAGAGAGGTCCTAATGTCTAGTTATACATAGATTTATAGTGATTGGTTAACTGATTTTTTTTTAAAGAAAAAAGTTGTCAATGACTTAATTAAGAAGGAAAAAGTGCAAATAGAGATTAAAAATATCAGGGGGGGGAAAATCTTGACTAAAGAGAGGTCCTAATGTGTGTATATATATATATATATATATAATTTTATTACATAATAAATTATCATTAAATTGCTTAATTAAATAACAATGACTTTTGAGCCTTTTTTTTTTAAAAAAAGGGGAGATTAATAATTAAGAGAATGTATTAAGAAACATCTATGAGGTTTTCTAGTATATGCGATAAATATGAATAGTTAAAAAAAATATTAAAATTTTGAAAATAAATAAATGTCATTAATATATATATATACATAAGTTAAAGAAATAATTGTCCATAACTTAATCATATGTATATAGACCACCTAGTTATATGGTTCTTAAACTAAAGTAAGTAATTGATAACTAGATTACGAATTACATAATTCATGAGTTACAAAAAGTTTTTCACTGATTGATGTGAAATATTTAGATGGTGAATTACGTACTACAGACTTTTATATGCGATGGAATTATAACCTACTATGCAGTGTGAGTATTTATAAGTCTATTATGTGCGACACTATTTAGTGCATATGATAAAAAAGGCTACTTGTGGCACATACAATAGTCAGTTGGTATTATGCTATGCACTTATTTTCCTGACTAAGCCAAAATATAACATACATGGATGCAAGCAAAATTTATAGGAGCCTAATGAGGCCGTACCTCATAGATAGACCGTGAAACACTAGCTATGAGATTTCACAAATGTATAACAACTGATAACATATGTCTCTTAGGTGCCACATACCGTTTTCGGTAGGCCATCACATGATTCCCTGTATGTTAGTACTACAAAAAGAAGCAAGATGTCACCTAGGCAAACTATATGCACTGCTATTTGCATAAACAAATAAAACATAGGACGTTATATAAGGATCACTGAGGTTGGTCACGGTTTCAGTTTCACTTTCCGATTATACTTTTGATGTTTATATGTTCAGGATTGCTTATCATTGACATCTGATCCACTTGAGCATTCTTACTTGCTATTATATTGTTTTACCAGTAAATGTTTTATATGTACTAACATCCTTATCTTTTTGGGTAATGCATTTCTATAAATGCAGGCTCAGGTGCTCAGGACATCAGATATCCTCAGTAGCTCAGTTGTCTTCCAGTTGTTTTTCTGTAAGCTCCACCTCTATATGAAATCAAATATCTAGTGACCATATTTTGGCTTATAGAATTATAGTTGGGTATATATGGGCCATATCCCGACCAGATATTAGTCAAACAAACACATACTCCTTACAAACTTCATAAACTTAGTAATAATATCATATGTACTCTTTTGCCCAGTAAATCCTTTAATTTACATATGATTCAGTATATGCATACAAATCTGATTAGTTGTTCTGCTAGTTATGAATTTTCAATTTCAATATGAGATATAATGTATATGTCTAACAAACGCTTGTATAGATTCTCCATGTCGCCCCCGTCAAACATGCCGCCTGCTTTTGCGCTATTATTATTTACGGCGTCTCTTCTCTTACGCAATTCCTAACTAATTATAGTTTTTCTAAGAATCGGTAAAATCATAAATACTATCTAAAATAGTGAAGGGTGCTTGACAATATTTAATTTCTTTAAATCTCATTTGTGAAACTACACTGAATATAATATCATTATTTTTACATCAAAATTTCCTATTTTAATTGACAAATATGAATGGCCAAACTTCAACATCATGAACTCTGGATACCAAATCTAGCATTGTGCCAAATGTCAAATTAGTTGGCGCAAATAAACTACTCTCCGTCGCATAACGCGGAAAACCTTTTGAAAAATTACTCCCTCCGATACCATTTCATGTCACAGACTTTTTTTTTAGTCATAAAAAAAATGTCATTTTTTTATAATTAGAAAAAAAATTAATTTTGAAATTTTCTTTATATTCTTAATGAAATAATTTACAATCACACAAATATTTAAAGATTATTTATTTTTTTAAATATCGTGACAAATTAAAGAGTGCCACGTAAAATAGGTACGAAAAACCGAAGGTTCACTCACCTGCCCCCAACCTCCAAAAGCAGAAGGCCACAGCATAGTCAAAACACAACCGAATCCAAAAAAGGTCAAGCAGACAGGGGACCGAAGCCAACGCAGCATGAATCATCAATTTTGATCATCATAATTCTCTTCAATTTTTTTACTGGTCCTTTTGGTTTGTTAAGAGGAAAAATTCCATCTTTTTTTTTTTGAATTTTGTATGTGGGATTTTTACTTTTGAACAACTTGATTGCAGTTTCATCGTCATAATCACTTAAATTTCTGAAATTTTGCTGCCACTTTTGGTTTGTTAGAGGAAAAATTCGATATTTTTGTTCGATTTTGTATTTGGGGTTTGTGTTTTCTGTTCTTCGATCCCTTTTTTGAAACTTGATAGCAGTTTCTTCATCATAATCTCTTAAATTTACTGGTCCTTTTGGTTTGTTAGAGCAAAAATTCGATCTTTTTTCTACGATTTTGTATCATAATCTCTTAAATTTCTGAAATTTTACTGCCCCTTTTGGTTTGTTAGAGGAAAAATTCCATCTTTTTCTTCGATTTTGTATGTGGGATTTGTATTTTCTGCTTTTTCGATCCCCTTTTTGTTAACTTGATAGCAGTTAATTAACCGTTTCTGGGGGTTAAGTTTCGAATTTCATCTTCGAATTTGGTTTATTCGATTGGTCAATTTGAAAGGAAAGAGGGAAAAAGATTTCGAGATCGATGGTGAAGGAGACGGAATATTATGACATTTTGGGGGTCAGCCCTACTGCTACAGAATCTGAGATCAAGAAAGCATACTACATTAAGGTACATAATTATGTTTTTTGTATTAACCCTTTATTTTGTCCTTATTAATACACTTTGAGGATTGAGTTTTAAGTATGGGCATGAAGAATTAAAGAGTCTTTTTCTATCTTCACTTGTTTGTGTGGTTTTCCTTGAGCCGAGGGTCTATGGGAAACAACCTCTCTACCTTTGAGGTAGGGGTAGGGGTAAAGTCCGCGTAGACTCTACCCTCCCCAGACCCCATTGTGTGGTATTATACTGGGTATGTTGTTGTACTTGCTTGTGTGGTTCAAGCTGAAAGTGGATAGTTGGGTATATGGTTGAGGAGTTATATTTGGGCAGTGGAGAGGTTTTATGCTTGAAAAAGAAGCTACCTTAAACGGGTGAAATGGAGTTTGCCCTAGTTTTAATGTTAGTGTGTTATATGAGTCCATGGACCTTAACGGACATTAAGGCCTGGTCCGTTATGCAGGGCATATAGCTCACTAAATAGAAATTTTGTTTTCACCCATTACTTTGGTCAATTTTGTCTTTTTCACGTCACTTAGGTTCCAGACTCCCGACAGCACCATTAATACTGTACAAGATGTACGATTTCTCCATTAAGCAAGTAATGAATGCTGTTTGTTACTTATCAACCCACATACACAAACGCAAAGAATCCTGTCTGTGCTCCCAAGGAACAAGTAAGATAGAGAGGTGGAGAATTAAGTTCTTCTCTTTGGTTGGCAGGGTGAGGTGATCAGTCGTGGGGGTTTCAATGAATAATGAAGCTTTAATAGCATAAAATGGATAAAACCTAGGTTTAAGCGGGGATTGTAGAAGAGTTCCTAACGAATTCAATCACAAAATTGGATGGAAGCCTTTGTAATTCCTTTATAGAAGAGTTCCTAACGAATTCAATAAATGGAATGGAGCATGCAAGAAATAGAACTTTGCAATTCCTTTTCAGGATTGTGGTAAACATTGAGGACGCCCGAGCCTCAATTTAAGGCTTCTTTTATATACATGGACTTCGAAAAAGACCAAGATTGAGAACTTGAATAGCATTTCTTTGTCAAACCTCATGTCATTGCACCTTTTTTCTAGTCATATGTGATGCCATTAGATTTGAGGGAATAAACTGGAGTAATTGGTAATTATGATAAATTTTCTTCTTTTAACCAGTTTCCATGTTAAAGTGACTGTTTGAATATCAAATTAAGATTAATCAAATGGGCACTGATTTTATTTCCCCCCCTGATTTAGCCAATTGGAAATTTGCTAAAGAGGAGTAAGTTGTCAGCTCTATGCTTTACTTCATCGGCCCATAAACGAAGGATTAGATTGTTGGACTTGACAATCTAATTTGGAGACTGATTTCCTTAATATTTTGCGTTAAATTTTTTAATGGGGAAGTTGTAGTGTTTGGAGCATTCAACCAGCTATGCATTTATTTTCTTTCATTGCTGCTTCCAGTTGATACATTGAATAAGTTAATTATGATTTATCCATAAGCAATTGTGGTTTTGTGTTCTGTTATTTTTTTGAAAATGGTAACTTGTACTCCTCAGCATTAAGGGCTATGCTGGTCACCTCGAAAAAGTAGTTACAGAGAAGTTTAGTTTAGTTTTGTTTTGTTTTTTGTTATTTCTCGAGGTTTTGGTCCTTTTTTGAACTCATAGCCTCAGGAATGAGCATACTACCACACAAGTGTCAAAATAACAAGTGATGAAGATTTAAATTTCTAGCTCACAGACTTGAAAACTTCTAACTTTAATTTTTCCTTATTGTTGCAGAATTTGCCCTTTACTGTTTAATTTTCAATCTTGACTCTGTTTCCTATTCGAGCTTTCCATGTTTTGACTTCTTCTTTACCTCTGACTTTCCTATGTGGTATATAGGCACGGCAGGTTCATCCTGATAAAAACCCAAATGACCCTCTAGCTGCACAGAATTTTCAGGTAAGTCTTTAATCTATCTTCTTCTTTTTTTGAGAAGTCTCTTGATGATTTGTTCTTTTAACAGTTTTTTTGGTGATTTGGTCAATTAGGAGATATTCCTTTTTCTCGTGCTTACTTCAATTTTACAAAAGAATTACCAAATATGAATATTGAACAAATATCACCAATGCATTGATTCTAGAACTCTCAAATTACACATTCTATAACTGAAGAAGTGCTTCTCATTTAGACACTTGCCGGATCAAGATATCCTTTGATATCCAGAAATAAATGTTGTAAATTTGATAAATTTTTTTACATATAAGCTGAAAAAAAGTGGTTAATCTATGTATATATTACCTTACCACATCACCGTATGCTTCTTTTGATAAATTTATATTACCATATATACTTTGTCCATATTAAGAGGTAACTTGGAGACTTAATGTTCTTGAATACAATAACAATAATTGTGCTTCAACCAAAGTAGGTTGGGTTGGCTATATGAATCCTTATTTTTCATATCGCTCTACTTAAGTCCGTCTCAATCCAATATTATTAAAATTTAGTTTCTCTAGCACGGGAAGTTCTTTTTGTTTTCTATCGGCATATAAATTTCTAACAAAACCAAAAGATTCCTAATGAACATTGGACATAAAATAAATATATTAACATGACTAAAACTTATACCCCACACAATTTATTGGAATTCATCAATCTTCTTAGGTACTAATCCTAGCGGAGTTAAAAACACTAGGTGATTTATTCCCATTTGTCCAAGCATTGGTGGACATAGTTATCCAATATCTGTGCTGGTGGGAGGTACCAGGTGTCCCGTGGAATTAGTCGAGGTATGCAAAAGCTGGTCTAGGCACCACAATTATAAAAAAAGAATATAGCCTCCATTTTAGATCTAATTAGCATAATTCTGCACTGGTTCTCTGTCAATCTTGTAGTTTTCCTAACTTAACACTCTCACTCTTACCCAAAATTTCATACTATAACTCATAAGTCTAATTCCATGACAGTTTGCACACCTTTGAAGTTGGAATATCTCGTTTTTTCATATCTATTGGAATCAATTTACGCTTTCTTGGTGGGCGTCCTATCACTTCTTGTATAACATTAAGTAACTTGGCAAGACATTCTATCCAACCGCTCCAAGATACTTCCAAACTTCTATAGAGGTACTTTTTGGTATACTTCTTGTATACGGATGCTTTTTGACCCAGGCATTAATGAAATTATCTACCTTATCAAAAAAAAAAAAAAGAAATACTTTTTGGACCACAGAATTTTCTAATCCTTGTATATTTTCATGTCATCCTTTACTTCTGCCGACCTAGTTTTACAGAGTATAGCTAAGGTTTGTGAGTATTCTTGAATCTTGTGCCATATAAATATGACTTATACTTATCAATGAACTTGGTTGGATCCCTCTAATCATGTGTCTTTGTTTATGGCTCATTTTTTTCAGCTAGTAATAAAGGTAAGAGTTGGAAGTTTCAATCAATCAACTAAACCTCAATCTTAAATCAATTGGGATGAATTTTCTATATCCACTCTACCCAATTCAGATCCATTTCATTAGAATACTAAATAATTTTCCTTTTAATTCGAAGTAGGATTATCTGAATGGCACACTTACCCATACACGGATAACTAATATAATCACAACTAGTTGTTCCCTTTATGAATCCTTTGCGTCCGTGGAATTTGTTCTTAGGTAATGTCACATTGATTTTGAGAGATGTTAAATCTTTTGAAACAACTTTCTTCTATGTGATTTTTGGTTTATCTTATCCTCATCCTTGTCCCTTCATCATCATATTGTCGGGAGGTCTACGGTATTTCAGAAGACTTCTCATTTATCCTTTTTGTGTGGTACTTGCACCTTGGTACATATAATCATTTCTAAGAGGTGAAAGCTTATTGTATTTTAATAAAATGGAGTCCAAAGTTGAAACAGAATTAAAAAAACTGATTGGCAACCCATTCTCTTTTGTGCTTGTCAGTTGGTCTAAGTTGAAACCTAGTTAGATGTTCTCATAATCTTTGTGATAACTGTGCTTTATCTTTTCATTGTAAAATAGGTTTCAATTGTTTTTCACGTCTTTCCTAGGGATCTAGAGTGCTTCCATTAGAACTTTTTCCTACTGTCATACACTGATGAAATTCTTGTTTTCTCAAAAAAGTCCAGGTATTTATTATTGATAACTTCATGAATTATCAAAAAAAGAAAAAAGAAAGGAAGGAATGAAGTCCAGTTGTTTGTTCGAATCGGCAGATCTTTTGGGGAAATTCAAGTCAGATATAACTTGCTGATAAGAGAAATAAATTAGTGCTTCCTAATCTGTGGAATGCGTCTACTGTGGTTCATGTGCTATTGGCTCAATAATTCTTGTCTTCTCCTCGGTTGCAGGTGTTGGGAGAGGCTTATCAAGTACTGAGCGATCCATCTCAACGACAGGCTTATGATGCACATGGAAAATCAGGAATTTCAACGTAATTTCTCTCTTGTATTATTGATACCTGGCACATTTGTATTTCTCCTAGTACAATTGATATTTGGTACCTGTATGTACATATAATTTGCTTTGATGTTCTTATGTCACTGGTTTTATTCAGTATTCACATGTTAATTCAAACTTCTATGCATTGTTTGCAGAGACGCAATCATTGATCCTGCAGCAATTTTTGCTATGCTTTTCGGAAGTGAACTTTTTGAGGAGTACATAGGTCAGCTTGCTATGGCATCAATGGCTTCTTTGGATATTTTCACCGAGGGTGAAGATTTTGATGCTAAAAAGTTACAGGAGAAAATGAGGGTAGAGTTCTTCATTTCCGTTTAGCATTTATAACTTTAAGACTATTACTTAAGAAAATTGAATTCAAACATTTTTGTTGATTCCACTTCATGTATATATGGGTAAAACTTGCAAAAAGATAAAGAACTTAGAAGTAGCTTGAGAAATGGTTATAGTGGCACATTTATCTATATGCTTATATGAAAGAAATAGCATTTATTTCCATAATATTATATACTATGACTTGTTAAACCTAGACTCTAGAGTCCCACACGGTGCCTCACTCTTTTACTTTTAAAGCAAAAGCCATTTCCCCCAGAAAAAGAGAGAGTCCCAGTGTTATAAATAAGAGATAGAAAACATGCATCTAGTTGTATAAATTAAGGGAAATGATTCAGATGATTTGGACATATCTATCTTAGACCTTAGATAGTTTCAGATGCAACTGATAATACAGTAACTAATTAAGGAAGAATAGGGGAATCAGAAGAAATGACAAGCTTTTCTTTTCCTTTATATTTTAACTGACAAGTTGAGAAGGAATGACATGTGCCGTAGTGGAACTCTGCAGTGTGATATGTTGGACCCAGTTTTTCATTGTGGAACTCTGCAGTGTGATATGCTGGATCCAGTTTTTCATTGTCTGTACTACAAATTTCAGGAAGCTTATCTGTTGCTTGTTTATTTTGTAGTTCAATTTACTGGTTGAAGTGTTCATAATAAGATATTTCCAATTATCTTATGCGTTGCAAGCTGTATTATTTAAAAAATCTGTGGGGTAATTCTGTTGTTAATGGGTGTAAATCGCCTTCAAGACAGCAATGTTCTTTTTTTTACTATTCGAATGATATATTTCCTATCTTGCTCTATTTATTAAGATGTTAATCATTGATATCACATTGCATGATATTCACAATGAATTGGATATTGACGTCACAACAATCTGTTAGAGCACATTGCACCTTTACATCACAATTAGTTGAATCTCATATCAATTCAATAAAAAGATGCTAATGTGCAGTCACATGGTCTGCCACCACTTGGCTGGAGTTACTGTATGCCATAGAAGCTGTATCAGGATATGTATAGCTATACTAAGTACTACCAATTAATGTCTTCCCTTCCTAATCTAATACAGGTTGTTCAGAGGGAGAGGGAAGAAAAGCTTGCTGAAACTTTGAAGGACCGGCTCAATCTGTATATACAAGGAAATAAAGAAGATTTTGTTCGTCATGCAGAAGCTGAGGTGTCGAAGCTTTCAAATGCAGGTTAATACTGTCCTACTACCTACTAGATAATTCCTTCAACCCCTTTTCCGTATTGAAGTGCTTTCTCTGACCTCGGCAAATGTTAATATTTAAGGGGCTAGGTACAAGCAATATGCATATACAACTGTATTATGGGCTGTGAAAGTTGGTTTTGTGAGTTGTGATGCTAAGATCTTTAGATTTCCAAGAACATCTGGAGTCATGACAATTCATGATTGAAAAATAGGCATCTAAATATAAATAGTAAGGGTTGTTTGGTATGTGGGAACGGATAAGGTTTCTCATCTCTCCATTACAAGTGAAAGATTTAGTGCAAAGCATGGGTCTTACTGGACCTTGTCTTGGACACTGGAAAAATAATAAGTCAATAGGGGCCAGAAGGAGATGTAAGCAAGGTACTGGACCCTATATGTTCGTTCTGGCAAGGACACAGAGATACCAAGATGGTCAAAGGTAGAGGATGTGTGAAGCAAGAGGAATTTAAAGAAAGTGACGTAGACTAACATAACGTGTTCGCGAAGGTCGGGTAAATAGCAATGATGTCCCATTTGAATCTGAGAATAACCTAGAAACAGACATTTACCAACAAGAGAGGTTATTAGGGTCAAGTTATGAAGAAAAGAAGTGCTTCTAGAGACACTAGCCAGAAGGAATATAAAAGTGAATATGACAAGCCAACAATGTGTGCAACTTGATTCTTAGTATTAAGAGGGCATGTATTTAATCAGATAACGAGATGTGGGAATAACATCTCCTAAAAATGCAACTCAACATGAGATCTATTAGGCGCAAGCGATTTCAATGAGATATCTATTCTTCTATCAACTACTCTATTTTGTTAGAGTATAAGGTTGTCTTCTGCTAAATAATTCTTGGCGAGTTCTTATACTAAAAATATAATTTGGTGCATTGCACTATGGAACATCCAATAGAAGCCCTAATTTGTTTCGTATTTCAACAAACGAAAAAAATCTAAAAAATAAAAAGCAGCTCAGAACAATTTTTCATGCAAGTTCATATGAATAATCATCATTTAAATCTACCAAACAGTGAAAACACATACAAAAAGTGGTTCAGCTAGCATCTCAGACATCTGTTGGACTAAAGAGAAATGAAACTATATCCAATTATTTGGATGAAAAGGGAAGGAAGAGCTGATTTATCTACCTAGTTGACACGACTTATATTTTAAAATAGACAAGCGAGAGATACTAAGTATAATTTTCTGTAGTTCAATTAAACTAAGACAATCAATGGGTGTTCTCGGAATCAGTCGGAAGGTGGAGATAGTACAGTCCATCTGATTCATGTCTAATACCAATTATCTATTCAATAACTTAATTTTGTAACAATAAAGTTATTGAAAAGGATCACGGAGCAGTAAAGTGTTTGGGGTAAACAACTAATTGATATAAGGTGAAAAAGAGAATCAGGAACGTAAAGGACTAACTTTACAGTCAGAAAGTAGAAACTTAATATACTCTGGTTGCCATGGTTTGATATCTATTCGCTAATGTGATTGTCCGAAGAGCCTAAGAATAATAATGGTTGAGAGGAAGATGTGTTACTCGAGATATGATCGGAAGCACACGAATCAATGATTCAAACCCTAACTGCAGGTAAAAGTTTGGTATTTAATTGGAAAAGGGTAGAGGGGCAGCGGGCCGACGGGCCTATTATCCACCGAGTTTCATACCGTGCGCCATTGACCTTCGGTAACTTCTCGGTCATAAAGAAAATTTTGAAAAGACTAATTTGAACGATAGAAGTTACTTGTGGAGTTAATTGCCGTAGGAGCTTGTAGTCAGATAAGGAAACAACTAGTTTGGTATTGAGGCGTAACAGTTGTATAAGTACCATTATTGGCATTGAAGCTGTCTTGTCTTATTCTACTGACTTACATTCTCCCTTGATCTGCAATCTCTTTTCCGCTTCTTTCCCTCTCAACCCTTTAGCTTTGAATTTCTTGATATTTTTGTTGGTGTCTTTAGATTGACATGGCTATAGTTGCAGAATTTTTTCTCATCAACTTAATGTTTGGTAACAGCTTATGGTGTTGATATGTTAAATACAATTGGATACATATATGCAAGACAGGCCGCTAAAGAGCTTGGAAAGAAGGCATTATATTTGGGTGTGCCTTTTATTGCTGAGTGGTTCAGAAACAAAGGCCATTTTATCAAATCCCAAGTAACTGCTGCAACAGGTTTGTTGTGCTGGCTCAAGCAGTGCTTTGTGGTAAACCTTGTGCTTCTTGTTTCCACAGTTGGACAAACCATTGGCACCTTGTCCGCTCAATCTGTATATTAATGTGTGCATAGAGCTTCGAAGGAATACTTCCTTACTGTTTACGCTATTCTTTCAGTTTTGTGATTTAATTAGTCCAAAATTAGTTTTTAACTGTTTTTCTTCTGTTGGTTGATATGTCATATAATCTAGATGAATTAGGTAGACAGTAGGATGGTAAAGGTAGAAAATATATGACAGGGGCATTAAGCTGAGGTTAAATGAAGTATAAAAGAGAGTTTTAAAACTTTTTTTCAGCTTTCAGCATGTACACCTATCTCTAGCCAGAAATGCGGTCTGCACCTGGCAGAAAAAAAATGCATTGCTAAACCTTTTCCCATTTGGAGCACCATCCCTGCAGCCATTTCTTGGATCACTTGAAACGAAAGAAACGCCAGAATCATTGAGGAAAAGAATGTTTTGGTCCTTAAACACAGTTGTATATCCTTGCTTAGTTTTGGTGTAATATGGCAGTGGCAAAAACAGTCCGAAACCATGCTAGATTCTGTCACTGCATTACTCCCTCGAATGCATTTTTTTAAATTTCTATGTTTTCACTGCTAACACTTTGCGGGTTTTGCATCAATAAGTTTTTACCTTATCAGAAAAAAACTGTGAGGTCTAGTTTTGGTGTAGACGTGCTATGAAAGTGTTTATCTCTTAAGTGGTTTTAACTTCCTCTTTTTTCTTTCTTGGAAAAATCTACTTTTCTCTTACATGTTTTTAGTTGACCTTTTGCCTGATATAGTACAAGAAAAAGTTTGATTTAAATAGTTGTAGCTCATCAATGCTTTCCAAACTAACTTCTTTATGCAATTACTTATAAAAAAGGAATTGCAAGGTTTGAAAATAAGCTTTTGGGTCTTTCTTGCATCACTTCTATCATAGTGTGTCCTCAATTATAGCTGATGTAATTGTGATTAATTTTGATCATTCATCCAATCCCTGCATAACAGTAAAGTTGTCTCCGTGCGACCTATAGGTCATGGATTCGAGCCACTAAATCAGCCACTGATGCTTGCAAGTGTCAGGGTAGGTTGCCTACATTACAACACCCCCTTGGAGTGCGGCCCTACCCTGAATCCTATGTAAATGCGGGATGCTTCGTGGACCGGGTTGCCCTACTCATCCAACCTTGCGTGTATTGAATGATACTTGATCGTCTTATGTGGTAATGTTCTTCTGAAAGAAAACACTTCATGCTTTTGTAGGTGCAATTGCTTTGATTCAGCTGCAAGAGGACATGAAAAGGCAGCTCAGCGCAGAAGGAAATTACACTGAGGAAGAACTTGAAGAGTACATGCAATCCCACAAGAAGCTAATGATTGATTCTCTCTGGAAGCTTAATGTAGCTGATATTGAAGCTACTCTTTCTCGTGTTTGTCAAATGGTTGTTCACACTTTATAATGTTGTGTTTGTGGCTTATTCTTGTATTGTTCTTATTTATTTGTTTTGATATTCATTGCTTTGTTAGGTTCTACAAGACAACAATGTAAAGAAAGAAGAGCTTCGTGCTCGCGCAAAGGGGTTGAAGACTCTCGGCAAAATCTTTCAGGTACTATAGTTGACCAATATTTCTAGTAGGCAGTGTGATCCTCTCAATTGGTTAACCTTGTTGTTCTGAAGAATTAAATACATCTGTACAGAAGGTTAAGTCAGTCAGTGAAACAGAAACTACAGCAAACGGTGTCCACAAGTTGGATGGAAATGAACCAAGCTACGACACTTGTTCTTCAACTGCATCTGTACAATCTCAAAATAAAGAAGAGGTGCCTTATACAGTATTTGCATCACAGGTACTGCTCTGATTTGTGTTCCATTTTCTTTTACGAACAGCTAACTTGCACAGGTTTGGTTCCTTTACTGGCCTCTTTCTTTTGGTCAATTGCCTTTTTGGTCCTCAGATTGTAATTCAAAACCAATTTCTGTTATATCATGCTGTGCTGAGAACACTTAGCCTTCAGTATGTTTGAAAATGAGGTATTGCTCCTTTTAGAAATGACGTCAACGAAAGAAATATTTACCAACTCCATTGCACTATGGCTGCCATCACTTTCCCAGCTCCCCCCACCCCACCCACAAACAAACTCCCGTGGTGTTCTTCACACTCCTTTGCCGTCACCACCAATCCATGAGACTTTTTTCCCCAACCCTTCAGTGACACTTTGAGTTGGAGAGGTTTGGTTGCAAGAGATAGAGAAGGGGTTTGTGGAGGTTGTGGTAAGTTTTCAAGGTGATAATGCTTGGGCGGGAGGGTTGAGAGAGGGGCAGAAGAAAGCAATGGAGCTTTAACGTTTCAATTTGATTTGGTTGACTCTATTAGTGGGGGGTAAATTTACTTGTTCGGGAAAATTTGAAGTCTACTAATTGTGATAACATAGGCAGTCAAACATAACTGGTCCAAGACATAAAGACATGGTAAAAAAGAGTAAATTTTCTCTTTGTTTGAATGGGAAGAAGTTGTTGGTATTTTGATGAAGGAGAGAGGATATGCAAACATCTAAGAAATTGTCTTGTACAAGGAAAAATTATAGGGAAACAGGTTAAGTGCATTAATATACAAAGCTGTACACAGCTACTAAAATGGGAGATACGATTGCTGGGAAGAGTCGATGAAACAAATAAAAGTTGGTCTAAATAGATAGACTAATAGTACAAAAACAGTAAAAGTTTCTCTTTTCGTTTGTGGAAAAACTTCTCTCGTTCAAATCAGAATCTTCCATGTAGGCATGGTAAAATGGAAGAAGATGGAAAGACATGTGAGAACTGAGAAATGGTTAAAGGGACTTGGACAAGATTCATTAAAGCGAAAACAGGAACATGATATGCACATGTTCATAAAAGGCTTTACAGTGCTACTAAAATAAGAGATATCATCCGTGGGAAGAGTCAAGAGGAAATCAAAAGGTAATGCTGGCCTTAGTTCTTCAAGATGGGACAAGTAGATCTGCTAGATTCAACTCCAGAAACTCTTCTGAGCCACCTCAAATGGTCTCTATTGGTCTCTTAATTACTTAAGTTGAGTTTCCTTGCTTTTTTGGTCGAATACAGATAATAATTCAGAGAGCTTAAAGTACCATGGTCTCTCTTAGCGCCAAATTCTCATAAGAAAGAGTCTCCTTTAAATATAATCTATCTGTTGATGGGCTGTTTCTCTCCTATCCCAGTATGCCCCTGATGTATTGCCTCTGTGAGCGTCTTTTTATCTCCAAATATACAATTTACTCGTTGTCTGACTTTGTTTTCACAAGAAACCTAATGCCACCATCCATGAGCTCCAAAAGAGATGATATTAACAAGATGGCAGGATTTGGAGCTCATGGTTGGTTGCTTAGGCTTTGGAAACTCCAAATCCTGCTCTCTTCTTCATTTCCTGCTTTCTTCTTTATATCAAATTTTTCGTAGCAGGCAAGCTCAATTGTAGTTGTACAACTCTTCTAACAGGATGGTAATTTAGTTCCTGCTTTGTGCTGCCCATTATTAATCACAACATATGCTGCTTCTAAACTCAAGATGGAACTTTTGCCGTTTCTCTTAAATTCCTAGCATTAATCATTTCAATGTGCAGAAACCAACCCCCCCTCTTTTCTTCAGGACGAATACTCAATTTAATGTGCATCTCAAAAGTCAAAGTGAAACAGTGAATGCATCACAACAACATGGGCATTAGTATTGTCAAAGTGAATGCATTAGTATTGTCAACTTTTCACCAAAAACATCTTACTTTCCACCTCCCGTGATATACCTTTTCCTTCGGTAAAAAACGAACGAAGATGGCAATCTCTCTTAGTAATCCCAGTACTTCCTTATACATCAATAGCCTCACTGCTGCCTTTTTAAAAAGATACTATGGTAAACGAGCAGGGTAGCTTGAACTTGGAAAAGAGAGAGAGTTTTGCACCATCTCTAGACTTAACTACTCACTAACTTGGGGATTGTTATGCTTGAAAAGGACATCTAATCTACTCTTATTAGGGATTCAGAGGAACTAGTCGAAAGTAGAGTTTCTGCTTGAAAATTGCTGCTTGCAAATGCAGCTTAGTGAGAGAGATTTACTTGCCATGTGTTGCACGTCAGTGTCATGAGGCACTCTTAGACATTGATGCAAGGGCAGAAAAGGATTCAGAGTAACAGGTGTTTCCTGACTTTTTTCCTTTCATCTTTTTTGGAGGAGAGTTTGTAGAACAGTTTTAATATTAAAAACCTTCGGCTCTATTCATGCATTCGCTGGATGACAATCTCATTAGTAGATGGTGAAGTGATTAAGAATCGGTGGAGGAAAGTATTCTTGCACTTCTTCTGTTAAATCTTAATTTCCCTTTTCTTTTAGTGTTGTCAAGAGGAATATATTGCATTTTACTTCTCCCAAAACTATAAAAGGAAGATATTTCGTTGTAATGAGTATATCGGCTATTCTAGGAAGTGTTCTAAGATTCATCTCAAATGAAGCAAGATCATGTCAGTCTTTTTGCATTGTCTTGACTATTTGAGCTATTTATTTATTCATACTCAGTTTTTGACATATCTTCCAGAGCCCATACGTGGAGGCTCCACAGTTTGCCGGTGGTCATTCCAGCTATAACTTCCCCATGCCGACTGCACCACCAGGTGCACAGAGACACAGGTAGACAGACACATATGGTGGACGCGGCAAGAATTTGTGTAGCTTGTGAATTGTAGTGCTTGTTGTGTATGTGGCTTATTTTCTTAGGAAAAAGGGGCAGTTTGAGTTTCTTATGTATCCCAGTGTGCTATATTTAAAGCATGATTCTTGCTTATTAGCAGAGAAAAGCTTCCGTCATATTGTTTTCATGAAGGACTGCTTTGTAATTAATATAGTTTTGTAAGTTGTGTGGCCTGTTGCATGCAAAATATTAGTATATTGCATTGGTCTATTCTTGTTGTATAACCAATTTAAAGTTTGTTATTGACCTTTTCTGCCAAACCCCCTAGTTTGTGTCCTTTTCTACTTGGAGTACTTTCTAGCTGACTTATTTGAAACTTCATGATAGTGACTCTCTCTTAATTACAAGAATTAAAAAGTGAGTACTTGTAAACTTGTTAATTGAAAAATTGTAAGCCATCCTTCCCTTGTCTATTTCATTCATATATAGAATTCCGAAAATAGTTATTCGAGGGGGTGCACTTGGCCTCGTGAATATCGCTTATTCTAGTGTTTATCAGTGGTGGTCTACAATTGGTTTGCGCACTAATGAAGATCTTTATCATACATTTTGAAGTTGACAAGTAGTAATTGATGCAAGGAAGAATGTTTATCTTAAGGTACAAAACGATCTCACCCTTTTGACATCTTCTATTCTCTTTTACCAAAGTGCCATTGTAAGTTTATCATGGAGTTACCCTTCTAACATCCTAATTAGCATAAATATAAAAAGGAAAAAGGTCTAAATTTGCTTATGTGCTATTTGAAATTGCCCAATATTTTCCTTTCATTACACTTTTGGTCTATTTATACTTTTGCCCTTAGCAAATTATCTCGTATTTGTTTCCAACGTAAAATGTGTGGACCACTTCTTCGACGAGAGAAAAAAAGTAATTTTTTGGTCTTGATACCTTGATCATTGCAATAATCACTAAGCCTTCGAGGATGCAACTTCTATGGATTTAGGTTATTCTCCGCTAAAGTGGGCCAGGTGGGATGGGGGAGCGGTCGAGCGTGCAAAGGTGCAACTCGAGCAGCGTTGTGTAGAAGGTACCCCAATTCACCCAAGAAAACACAGAGAACGAGATGTAGAATTCAATAACTTAATTGGTTATTTTCAAAAACATAAATTAATAGCTTAAATCGCACTGTAAAGCATTTCCCATTTTTAACTTTTTGATTATGATTTAAATTACACTAGGTTTAGAACTTTATTAAGGGTCAAGAGAAAAATGAGACTTTTCCAACTATAGAGCACAATATTAGATAAAAAAAATCTAATGGAGGAGTAAATTACTCAATGTAAATAGTACTATATAACAGCAATATGACCTTACATATATTATCTCCAATTGCTCTACGATACACCTCTCTAGTTTTGAAATTAATGTCATTTTTAGTTTACTTAAATATAACATAGTATTTAACTATAAAATAGATCTGCAAAACTTTATTGAATTGGAGAATGTAGTACGAGATAACTTTTGACTTTTTTCTGTTAGTCAATACAATTTGCCATTAGTGTGAATTTTATGTTCGATTTTGACCAAATGTGAATAAAAAATTGTGCCAGAAAATAGGATCCCGTTTTTCTCTCGTGCAAGGGTTTACTTAAAGGGTATAGATACTAATCTCAAAAGGCTACTCTATCATCTGAAAAAGGCATTCAACAATATTCGAGTATTGTCACGTATCTAAAATTTAGACTGGATAAAGAGTTGGGATAGGGAGGAGGAGGTCTCGTAAAAGCGATGTCATCGATCTCCTGATCATAGAACTGTACACCAAAAAATAGATTTTAAAAAAATAAAAGTTATATCCTAAAAAGTTATTTATCATTTTAAAAAAAAAGTAGATTAAAAATAACAATAACAACAACATATTCAATATAATTTTACATGTGAAATTTGAGAAGGGAAGATATATGCAGACTAGAAACTGTAAAAATAGCACCTCCAAATATGAGTTTATGATAGTAAAAATATTTCATAGTTTTTGTTAAATCTAATAAAATAGTTTATTAAATATTAGACAGAGATGATTTTTTTTTTGACAAGTTTAGAGGATCAAAATAGTACAATAATATATACAATAGAGTATTTTAAACCTATTGACCACTTGTAATATTTTATCTTCCAAATAGGCTTAGGGGTATCTATTTCTCTATACTTCTTTTTCCCCTTTTCTTTATTTGAAGGGAATGGACCCCACACAAAGTGAATCTATCATTTTACTTAAAGGGACTATTCAATTTTCTTTTTCCCTCTTAATTGATTTTGAAGGAGGAAAGAGAAAGTTGTATTTGGTATGAAGGAAAATGATTGTCTATCATTTTTGGAACTAAGGCGGGATAATGTCGATATTTGAACTTGAAACTTCATGGTTATCAATTACTTCGTTGATTGTTAGGCTAGACGGTGCATCTCGGAGGTTCTTAATATTAAGTCTATTATGTTTTTAAATTATGGGTTCAAGCCTACTACTATTTGTTATAATTTTATATATAAATTTAAATTTTACATTAAAAATATTGAGTTCAAATAAAATTGATGCTATAAGGCTACATCTCGGAGGTGTTATGTGGGGTGGAGTGTTGGAAGTGGAGACAAGATCATGAGAAAATCAATCAATTAGGAGTGTAAAAACCAAATCATAATTGATAATCCAAATTAAAAAAGCATTATTGAATTGTTGATATTATGTTATCAGATTAGTGATTTAGAAATTTATAAATAACATATTATCGATCCAGGAACGATTTTGTCTAATTTTTATACCGGATAAATCAATTTCACTCGTGCCTACCCCCTCCCCCCTCCTCCCAGATACTTCAAACGAGAAATCATTGTTAAACTACATTAAAACTACTCTGTTTTTCATTTTAATTTTTACGTCAGATAAATTGATATGCGAGCCAGAACGAATCAATTAATATCTTATTAGTTCGGTAATAATTTATCACATATAAAAATCAATAAATCAAATTATTAAGTGCAAATATCAAACTGTAATTCGAATGTACTTACAAAACTTATTTTTGTATTCCCGTCAGAAAACAACAACAACAACAACCCAGTGTATTCTCACAAAGTGGGGTCTGGAGAGGGTAGAGTGTACGCAGTCCGTACCACTATCTCAGAAGTGAGATAAAGAGATTGTTTCCGATAGACCCTCGACTCAAAATTCCCGTCAAAAAAGTCATTTGTAATTTCTTTTTTTTAGGAAAAAATATATATTTTCATCATACGAAATACACCCAAAAAGAAAAAACGGAAAGAATTTAGAAAAAGGTGACAAACAAAGTGATGCAAATAACATCGAAAATAACGGTGGGGAGTCGTAAAAAACTCAGCCTCTCTTCAAATTCCAAAAATTTCTCAGATCTTCCCTTCCCTCTTACTTGTTTCCTTTCACACGCAAAGAGCAACACACACATCCCCCCACATGCCCCTTCCTCCTCTCTCTCTCTCTCTCTCTACAGCACAAAGCAAAGTGATACCCTTTTACTGAATACCAGAAAAAAAATATATATTTAAATCTGAATCTATACCATTGAGTTATTGTACAAAGAAAAGTGATCACCTTACTCATTCATTTAATTCAATCAATCAAATTGTTAGATCCATTTGTGTGTGTTTTTTTATACATGTTTTTGTCCTCATTATCTCATTCATTTGGTTAGATCCAAATTTGTTTGGGTGAGTATTTTTATTACATATATACTATCCTGCCCCTCACGAGTTGGGAGGGTGGGTTGGTGGATACATAGGGTACAGTTTGCGGTTGTGGTGGAGCTGAGTTTTTTGAGTAATGGAGAGCGAGAAGAAATCGCCGGTATCGGATGTAGGGGCATGGGCGATGAATATCGTCAGTTCGGTGGGTATTATCATGGCTAATAAGCAGCTTTTGTCGTCCAATGGATATGCATTCACCTTCGGTAAATCTCCATTTTATTAATTTTTGGTTTCAATTTGATGCCGTTGTGTAGATCTCGTTAGAATTTTTGCATTTGCACGTAATATGCACTGTTTTTACCGTAGATCCAGTGTTTCATTGAAATAATTGAGGTCTGCGTACACTCTAACCTCCCCAAACCTCACTTGTGTGATTACACTGGGCATGTTGTTGTTGTTGTTCGGTGGATCCAGGATTTGGAGGTGGGTGGGTGCACCGATTAACTTTATATTAGATATGGTGAATAAATACAAAATGTTGTAATTGTATGCATCATGGTATATTCGGTGGATTTTGGATTAATTCAGCTCAAGTTGATTGGTTTTTTCGGTTCATAAATATGCAATCCGATCCAAATCTCGAATTTATCATAATCATAATATGCTCAAGTTCAATTATGAATGGAGAAGAAGAAAGGGGAATCTTAGTAGTTTAGTTAGTAAAACTGATACCTTTATCTTAGATATGTGAATAAATACAAAATGTTGTAATTGTCTACATCCTGGTCGATTCGGTGGGTTTCGGTGGATCTTGGATTTATTCAGCTCGAGTTGTTCAGTTTTCGGTTCATAAATATGCAACCTGAGCCGAATCTTGAATTAGTATTCATAATATGTTCAATTATGGACGGAGAATAAGAAAAAGAAATAGTGTTATTTTGGTTAGATGAATAATGAATAGAGAGTATCATGTTTACAGTTCATAACGAGCTCAGTGGAGCATATATTCAATTCTCGACTAGAAGCAAATGTAACTATAAACCTCTAATTAATCACTAAAGTGAGAAAAAAAGTTTTGATAAGGGGGGACTGATATTCGAAAAACAAGACATCAACAGTATAACTTTTAGTACCTATTAAATTGAGAGACCAACTCTTTGATCTGCCTCTTCTAACCTGTGTTCTCACATTCTCTTCAATTTTTGCCTCCAATCATCTTCTTCTCTAATTCCTCGTCCAAGAACATCTTAATATTAGAAATACCTTTTCATGGTTAGATACAGTTTCGTGACCTGCTTGGGCCAAAAATCTCATTAATTTTCCTGGTAAAAAATGATTATATACAGTTGTATTCATATTTTCCCATTTCCGCTATCTTTAGTTCTGAAAAAGAAGATGTTGGCTTGAAATTAATCCTTATTGTGATTAGCGGATTTCTTTCCAATATTGAGCTAGCATATCTCAACTGCTTCAGACAATCTTCTTTGGCTACTTTGTTCGTCATTTTGAATGAAGCTCGTCTTTTTCTAGATACATCGTGTTTATTTGATAACAAAGATCTGTAAGGTTTATATTTGAACTGAAATAACCTCCTTCTGGTTTATATCTCTTTTTCCTTCTTCCACTTCCTGAGGTTTAGAGTCTCTGCTGTTCCTATTACATCCCAATTCCCATCCTCTGAAATGTATGCTTTCAAATTCAAATGGTCTACCTGTCATTTTTAATTTCATGGTTTGTTTCCTCCAGCTACAACATTGACTGGGTTCCATTTTGCTGTGACGGCACTTGTTGGGATGGTGTCAAATGCCACGGGGTTTTCCTCATCAAAGCATGTACCTATGTGGGAACTTATCTGGTTCTCAGTTGTTGCAAACATGTCTATCACAGGGATGAACTTAAGTCTCATGCTCAATTCAGTTGGATTTTACCAAGTATGATATTCTCTCTTTTTTGTTTTATCCGTAACGTTTCTTGCTAAGTCTTGTATTTTTCTCTCTTGACAAAGATAAGTCTTGAATTTTGTCTCTGTCTATCACAGGGTATATAATATTTGCTAATAACATTATAAAGCTATCAGCTTTCAGTCTCCTTTTGTTGGAAAAGAATATAATAACTTGAACAATTTTTCAATGGTTCTGTTTCTTTGCATCTGTTTGCTCAAATTTTAAATATGACCCCCAGAAATCGTGATCAATTTTACCTGTCAGCAGAAGAAATTGTGGATATCAGTTTTAGGTGCATGTAACAAATAACAGTTAAAACTTGGTGCGTACTGAAATTTAGCTTCAAGTAGATTTAAAGGCTACTATGGTCCAATTATGCTCATATGTCTTACTTGCTAGCTATGAAGGGTGTATCTAGAACAGCTTTTACAGGATGACCCGAAACCTTCTCCCTTTCAAAAAAGATTTCATTTTTTATAGTTTTCGTTCATGATCTGTCGAAACTGAGTTAACTAATACCAATCAGTATCTTCATTACCTGAAATGACAACACACATTCTTGGGTTTAATTTGAAAGGGAAAGGAAGGAAATAAAATTGAAAAAAATGAGAATAGAATACAAGTCAGGGTAAGTACATTTCTTTCTTTGATTGGTTTAAAAGGACAGTTGCAGGAAAGGGAATCGATCTTCCCTCCTCATCCTTTATTGCAAATCAGTTAGTAGAATGAAAACCAATAATAAAAAGAAAGATTGCTTCCTTTCATTTCCTAGGGATCCATACATAACATTAGCTGTACTGATGTTCTTGCTGCAGTAGTCAATTCAGTCTCATAGTTCTCCTTTATACATAACATTAGCTGTACTGATGTTTTTGCTGCAATAGTCAATTCACTCACATAGTTCTCCTTTATACTTAATTTTTTTAGGACATCTCCTTGGTAATCATTACAATTGATTATAGTTTTTAGCAAAAGCTCAAGTCCGACTTTCTAAGTCTTTTAACATGTTTTTGATGAAGAAAAGTGGTCAAATGAAGTTCTTTTTCCTGTTATTTTTGGGGAAGAAGTGACAATGAAATGTGGTGCTTTCTCCGATATGGAGGTGATCCGATGAAGTTGCTATATGTGCAGAAACTTTTAGTAGGTTTGCATCCACTAGGACAATGATTTTCGGTTCACACCCCTATTGCTGAAGTTAGTTTGAGGATGAGTTGCTCAAAAATGTTGATGTCAGCCCTGTTTTAGCTGAAAATTCATTTAGGTTTTGAAAGTTATCATTGGCAGACTTTAATGGTTATTGAATTGTTGGAATTCCAAAGTAGTTTTGTTGACCAAATTTTCTGGATACAAGAGAGCTTTTTTAAATTTATGGTTAAAAGAATTATGAACAAAGGACTTGAAGCATTTATTCTTTTGGGTCTAATGACTGAATGATTTACATCTTAGATATTTCTTTGTGGTCCTAACTCTCATACATCTACTGATAAGTAAACTAAGTTTGTTCACCTGAGTGCTTAAATGGCTTCAAAAAACTCAAGCAAGGACAATAAATTCATGAGCTCCTATACCTACTATGTCTGTATCTGCTTACACAAAAAAGCAGAGCATCTAAAAATCTTTCTGGAAGCTGCAACACTCTCTGCACTAAGAAATATTTGATCTTCTGCATTGGTGCTGTTCTGTCCCTCTTTCATCACACTGCCATGTTCAGATTCAGTGTCTAACGAGCTGTTTGCATCAATGTTTCTTCATGTTTGTCTCATGTTGATCTTTTCATCGGTTATAGATTTTGAGAGAAGAAGTGGACTGGTAGTCTTTTATTTGAGCTGAACCAAATACCTTTTGTTTTACTCAACTTCAATTCATTGATAATAGGTTGCTATGTATTATAGTATACTAGCTGTGCCACTTGTTTTATTTTTGTTCCTTGGTGAAATTTCATTCATATGCCAAAGTTTTTCATTTTTTTGGGTGTAGATCTCAAAGTTGAGCATGATTCCAGTGGTCTGCGTGATGGAATGGATCCTTCATAATAAGCGTTACTCGAAGGAAGTTAAAATGTCTGTTGTGGTTGTGGTTATCGGTGTAGGTGTTTGCACAGTAACTGATGTCAAGGTTAACGCCCAAGGTTTTATTTGTGCTTGTGTTGCAGTTCTGGCAACATCGTTGCAGCAGATTGTGAGTATATTCTCTGGCTTCTTCATAACTTTACTGCAAAAAGGACTGAATGATTGAACAGATTTCCGAAAGAGCAATATTTGGTTTGGTTCTGATTTAAGATCACTAGTATTGTTCTGATTTAAGATCACTAGTATCAAAAGTTAAACAATTTTCTAGACGTTTGGTAATTTCTCCTCGACCAGGATGAAAGATCCCATTGAAGCGGTTAATCCGATGCGTACATAAATTCTGTAGTATGTCAGGTGTCTTTTGTGATTTGGCTCTATTATTTATTTGGGTTTAATTTATGATTACAAACTTGATCAGTTTTCCTTTCTGAGGGACAATTAGTTTTATTTACGGAGGCTTCTATAGTGCTATCGAATTTATTTATCCTTAACAAAAAATCCCTTCTTTCTCTTAGAAGCTAAAGGGTAGACGTTTGAAGTTCTCCCCTTTTCCTTACTTTCGTTTTCTCCCATCAAAGTTATGAAAGTTTTACTTTGTTTTTGCTTCCTACTATAGTGTTAGAAAGAAGTAATTACTTTAGACCTTTTTATCCTTGACAAGGATCGCTTCTCGCTCTAAAAAGTTAAAGAAAAGAAGTCTCCAAAATTTTCATGTTCTCCTCTCTCTGCTTTTACCCCTCAATTAAAAGCAATACGACGAGAAGTACGCCTCAGTCCCAAACAAGGCGCTATAGTTGTTGTATTGCTTTTGATTGAGGGGTAAAAAAGGGGAGAAAGGGAAACATTAATTTGACCTTTTTTTATTTGCTCACTGATTTGGTCTCTGTTCAGTGGTATATGGAACAAAAGCTTGTTTCTTACCATTGCAGAGTTTAGTAACAGTTATCCCAATTCATATAGTATATATATTTTATCATCAAGCTCTCACTTTCTTCAAACTAATTCAATCCTTCCTTAATTCTTGCCCCCCCGCCCGCACCCTATCATTCTCTCTTTGTTCTCTTAAACTTGTGGTTGCATTTGTGATGAAATGATGATTTTTTGGTGCAGTCAATAGGCTCTTTGCAGAAAAAGTACTCAATTGGATCCTTTGAGTTATTGAGTAAAACAGCTCCGATACAAGCTTGCTCCCTCCTTGTGCTGGGTCCTTTTTGCGACTTCTATCTTACTAAAAATCTAATACTAGACTACAAGTATACTTCTGGTGCCCTTGTAAGTATCAACCAATCTTCTTATTCCCAGATCATGATGCATATTTGATTGGTCCTTTTATGCCCTCTGATCATGGATGTTTGGCACTTTCTGCAGTTCTTTATACTCCTCTCGTGTTCGTTAGCTGTCTTCTGCAACGTGAGTCAGTATCTCTGCATTGGTCGATTCTCTGCAGTTTCCTTCCAGGTTCTAGGCCACATGAAGACCGTGTGTGTCTTGACTTTGGGCTGGCTGCTCTTTGAATCTGCATTGACTCTTAAGAACATATTGGGAATGCTCGTTGCAATCGCGGGCATGGTGATCTATAGTTGGGCCGTGGAGGTTGAAAAACAGTCCAACACCAAGAGTCCCCATGCTTCCAAAAACAGCTTGACAGAAGAAGAGCTGAGATTATTGAAGGAGGGAATGGAGAAGTCCGACGTCGAAGTCGGTCAGTCCAAGGCCTAAATTTTGAGGTCTCTATTGTTAGCCATCACATAATATAGCTTCTTTTGGATCAAAATTTTCATGTAGTTTATGCTATTTGTTGCATTATTTATTAGACTACTTTCATTTTGGTCCCAATTTGGTGACCTTGATTTGTTTTTTTTTTTTTTTTGAATAGTTACTGAATGTTTTGTTCTCTATCCAAGCCTACCACTACCAGGGTTCTTTCATACCAACTTTTACTCATGTTATTTCACATAAATTCAACAAACATACCCGGTGTATATCCACAGAGTGGGGTCTGGGGATTGTAGAGCGTACGTAGATTTTACCTCTACTTTAGGGGTGAGATAGAGCGGTTGTTTTCGATAGACTCTCGGCTCAAGACAAAAATAGAGTATGAAAAGACATGGTGAAAATACAAGAGATAATAGATGGTAACAAAATAATGGATAGTAGCAGAACAATATTATAACAAAATAATACAAGAATCGAAGAACAAGAGACTACAAGTGTAGCACTATGATTATTAGTAAGAGTAACAAGACAATGCACTCTTACCTACTAGTATGGGCGTACTCCTACCCACTGACTTTCTACCTTAATTCACGTTCTTCACATCGTTCTATCTAAGGTCGTGTCCTTGATAAGTTTTTGATAAGTTGTAATTGCACTATGTTCTGCTTAATCACAACTCTTTGGTCTACCTATTTCTCTCCTGAATTCATTAATAGTCAACCTCTCACATCTTCACACTGGGACATCCGTGTCTCTCCTCATCACATGCCTAAACCATTTCATATAAGTTCGTTTGATTTAATTTTTAGTGCACTATTCAATCTAGTGCTTAATTCATCCATTTGAAATGATTTAAGAAAACAGGTTATTATTAGTACAATTAAAGAGAAAAAAATAACTCAAGGAGTATTTAAGGTATTTAAAGCTGATGATTAAGCCAATTACAAGTGTTATCTCAAGGTTAATTCTTCTCATTTTTTATACTTGAAAACTCTCATTCTTGAATTAACTGGAATGATCATGCGCCATTCAACCTAATCAGGATAATCTTATGAGTGGGATCTGGAGAGGGTGGTGTATACGCAGTTTTATCCTTATTTTATGAAGGTAAAATATTGTTTTCGATAGATCCTCGACATAAGAACGTTCTAGTCATTTTTGTGGTGTTCAAGCCAGCTTGCGCGCACCTTGAATAATTTCACGGGATATATGTCACCTCCCACTAGCAACAAGTATAAGATAACTCTGTCCACCAAAGCTAGAACACATGGAAAGAAATCACCTAGTGTTTTGTCTCTAAGGAAAAGATATTTTGACAAGATGTCTTCATAATTTGTCCAACATTTGACATATTAGCTTTTAGAGAAATCACGTATAGAGGTTAGATCTCTACTCTCAAGCCCTAACATTATGAATTTGTCGGTATAGGTCAATTAAGAATCCAAATCTCTCATTTATGTTAGTCATATATATGGTAAACAATTCATTAGGCGTGGGCGTTTGGTATTTTTAAAGTTCGATTTCGATAATCGGTAATTCAAAGTAAATATCAAAACCGAACTTTGAAAGTTCATTACTGTTACCTATATATATGGTAAACAATTCATTAAGTGTGGGCGTTCGGTATTTTCAAAGTTTGATTTATAATTCATTAAGTGTGGGCGTTCGGTATTTCCAATGTTCGATTTCGATAATCAGTAATTTAAAGTAGATATCAAATATCAATCTTTAAAAGTTTGTTAGGATGCACTTACCGCCGGTGAAAGGAAAGAGTTGGGTCAGCCATCGATACAGAAATACTGAACTCTACCGGTGTGAGGCCTCGTAGCCAGAGAGAATCATAAAATGAGAGGGTTATACATCGACGGAAAGATCGTTTAGGATTGACTGATTTTTAGTCTTTACCAGGATTGAATTAAAGTCCCGGCTCACGTTAGAGGGGAATACTAGTAAAGCGGGAAAAGAAAGAGGGAAGGGGAGCAACATCTTCCGCTGCGAAGCACCCCCGTTTGTTGATTATGCCCTTTTTGGTGATGATATCCTAATCACCGACAAGAAGATGACCAGTCAGTACAGTCGATTATTGGATAGACTCAATGTATATATGGTAAACAATTCATTAAGGTAGATGTTCGATATTTTTAAAGTTCAATTTCGCTAATCTATAATTTAAAATAGATATCAATTACCGAACTAAATCCCGATTCGATTCGATAATTCGTTATACATGTACCTATCTTCATTACTTAGTAGTCAAAAGTTTAATAAAAATATTTAAAAAAATTAAAATAAAAACTTATATTATTAACACTTTCTCTTTTCTTTTCTTTCTCTTTGGTTTATAATTTTCCTTTTACTTTTTTCCTTTCCCATAAAGCATCTCTCTTTTTCTCTCTCTCTCTCTCCCCCACCGTTTTTCACTTTCACTTTCACACACACAATTTGGCTTTATTTGTGCTTTCGTTGTCTTTTGATTAACACAAAAAATAATAATTAGTCTCTCTCCCTATCTCTCCTGTGTGGGGAAGAACAATATAGTATCACTACTACTACTACTACATACTCTTTTTTTTTTTTTTTTTTTAATTTTTTCAATATTTTTTTTGCATTTTTTTGTTTACTAAATCTGTGATTTTGTCATTTTCTGCTTCTGTTGAAGTATTTTTTTTTTGTGTGTGTATACATAACAACAACTTTACGAGTTCTTTGTTGCTGTGTTACTTTGCGTGTGAGCATAAATGATTGTTGTGTTTCTAGTAGTATCATAGTGTGCTGAAACTACTGTCAAAAAAAATAAAAATCGCAGTTGATTATCTAAAGTTGTTTGGTCAGATTGGGTAATAGTAGTAGTAGTAAAATGGGGTCGGAGCAGAATAGATTTCCCCAGCAGCAGCAAGGACCTCCACTTCCTTCTCGGGTACTGTGCTTTTTCATTATTTTTTTTCCAGATCTACTTGCTTTCTGTATTTTTCTATTGTGTGGACTAGAATTTGTGTAATCTATAATGGGTTTGTTTTTGTTCTTCTTGTTGTAATGTTTTAGTAGTACTTTAATTGTGTGGTGGAATTGCATTTGTGAGCAGATCTGAGTTTTTTATGGGTGAAATGGGGTTGTGGAGTTTACATGGGGTTGTATAGAGTGATAAATCTCCTTTCCTAATTGATAATGTAGTTACTCTCAACTTTATTGTATGGACCGAAGGGTGTGGCTTAGCGGTCAATGAAGTGGGTTGAGAACCATGAGATCTCTAGTTCAAATCCCAGTAGAAACAAAAAGTATTAGGTGACTTTTTCCTATCTGTCCTAGCCTTGGTGGACAGAGTTACCTGGTACCCGTTGTTGGTGGGAGGTGGCAGGTATCCCGTGGAATTAGTTGACACCACGGTCATTAAAAAAAAGTAGAAGAAGATAATGAAGTTATTCTCAGTTCTCACTCATAAGAAAATATGGGAGTATAAATTAATGCAGTATATTTTGAGGGTCGCGAGGATAATGATCTTAGTCGGGCCAAAATGAAGTTTTCACTTTTTTTTTTAATTTGGTGTGAATGTGACTATTTTCAAAGAAAGATGCTCCTATTTCACTAGCTACATGCTGGATGTTGGCTCCATTTTTTGTGGACCATAGTATATTTTATGTGTGAAAATGCAGCTGATACATGAGTCTAATGGATTTGGTGATAGAGACACTAAATGACTTTTCATTGTTGACATTAGATACCATGAGTGAATCTTAAAAAATATTACTTTCCTAATTGGTAATGCAGTTATTCTCACTCATAAGAAAATATAGGAATATATATTAATGAAGTAATTCTGAGGGTCGTGAGGATAATGATCTTATTGAGGCAAAAACGAAGTTTTCACTTTGTGTATTTTGGTGTAAATGTGATTTTGAGAAAGGAAGCTGCTCATATTTCACTAGCTAACCTACTGGATGTTGAGTTTGGCTCCACTGTGTGTGGACCATAGTATCTTTTAGATATGTGAAAATGAAGCTGCTACATGAGTCTAATGGATTGGTGATAGAGACACTAAATAGCTTTCCTTGTTGACTTAGATACCATGAGGGGATATTAAAAAAGTTACTTTGACTATTTATGATTTCGCACTTGGTCTTAATTCTGTATAATGATCTTACTTTCTTGTACTCGGATTTCGCATGTGAACCACTTAGAGACAGAGGCAGATCAAGGAATTTTAATTTCTGGGTTCTGAATCACAATCCTTTTTGCTTACTGGGTTCTGGATAGCATATTGAATAGATTTTTTAATATAAATACAGGGTTTGAGCTAAAGCTAATGGGTTTTGCTGAACCCGTAGCTCTAAGGATGGCTCTGCCCCTGCTTAGACAGTCGTTCACAGCAAATGCGTTCTTCTGAATTTTGCATGAATTGCACCTTTTATGCAGCATCTTCCCATTTTTTCTGTTTATATGTTAAGAGTACACCCCAACAGCTAATGCTCTAAACTTTGACAGCGTAAACGATGGGGAGGATGTTTGGGAGGATTGTCTTGTTTTGGAAGACAAAAGGGCGGAAAGCGTATAGTGCCTTCATCTCGTATTCCTGAGGCCAATTCAATGCCAAATCAGCAGAATGTTCCCCAAGCTGGTGGGTTGAATAATCAGACGGCAGCTCTATTAGCTCCACCATCTTCACCCGCATCCTTTTCGAATTCAGCACTCCCTTCAACAGCTCAATCACCAAGCTGTTTTTTATCTAGCAATTCACCAGGAGGTCCTTCATCTGCTATGTTCGCCACTGGTCCATATGCTCATGAGACCCAGTTGGTATCTCCTCCCGTGTTCTCAAACTTCACCACTGAGCCATCTACTGCTCCTTTCACACCTCCGCCCGAGTTGGCCCACCTAACTACTCCCTCTTCACCAGATGTGCCTTTCGCTCGGTTCCTCTCCTCTTCCGTGAAAGTTAAAACCAACACTGGTTCCAATGATCTTCAAACAACATACTCTCTCTATCCAGGAAGTCCTGCTAGTACTCTCAGATCCCCTGTTTCGAGGGCATCAGGTGAAAGGGAACTTCCTCAATTGGATCCTTCTATTCCTTCATCCGAGATCAAGTATCCAGGCCCTGATTCAAGCACCTCCAAGTTGACTCAAGATTCAAATTTCTTCTGTCCCGCTACATTTGCCCAATATTACATTGACCACTCTTTATTTCCTCATTCTGGTGGAAGGCTGAGTGTTTCCAAAGAAACTGATGCTTATTCAACTAATAATGGGAATGGCCAGCAGAGTTGGCAGAACAAACCATGTAAACAAGATCCAGAGGAAGTAGAAGCTTATAGAGCATCCTTCGGGTTCAGTGCTGATGAGATTGTTAGTACGACGCAATATGTGGAAATCTCTGATGTTGTATTAGATGAATCTTTTAGCATGACCCCTTTTACTAAGCCCCGAGAAGAGGAAATTATATTAACTATGTCAACAACTGAGGGAACAAAAGGAGGGAATATCTCTAGTATGGCATCTCCTCAGCAATGCAAACCAGGGATAAATCATTTCGAAGGAGCAGACAATTGCATGAAAGGTGCATGATTTTTACTCCCTTGCTAGTTTTGAATAGCAACAGTTGGTATGACGTTTCTGTCGAATGGATTTTCTTTCTTCTCTATGGCTTTTGCCATGAGGTTCCAAAATTCATGTCTTTTCTAGTGTGTCTGCCGTTAAGAGTAGTTACATGTCCCTTTATTTCATGCTAGTAGTTGTAATTATTCATGGAACACGACCAAGTAACTTTTTGTTTATTACTTTTGCAATCAAAATTGACAGTTCTATATTGACCATTTCATATTCTTGGGATCCTTAAACAGTTCTACATTATCTGGATATTTTGCTCAAGACTTAGACTGACATCTTCTGTCTTCTACATCCACAGATCATACGTCTCCAAAGCAGCATGCTATGAGTGACGATGAAGGCATCTTCTCCAAAATGGGAACTTTAAGATTAAGTCGGAAATATGACCATGGTTTGTCAAGCTCCGATGCAGAGATAGACTACAGGAGAGGAAGAAGTTTGAGAGAAGCAAAAGGCAATATCGCGTGGTAGCACTAATATTTAGTATATTATATAGTCCTATTGGCTGAATTGCATGGTTCTCTTCTTTTGCTTTTGTTGGGGGTCTTCTTTCACAGGTGATCGCGAAAATCCCCTACTGTGTCCTCGTTTATTCTGCTGTTTTATTGAAGAATGTATTGTCTGTATATTTTAATGTCATCTCGAGTTATGTATGTCAAAAGTCGTAGCAATATACTTTCAGCCATTAACGTCGTTAGGAGTGGGAATGGATCCTGGAACTTTTTGTACTGTGGATTGTGTATGCTTGTTGCAGAATGTCTCTTAGGCTTGAAGTCTTTGGAAATGTATCTTATTGAATATGCATTTCAATCAGGTATATTGCTTTTAATGACAATGCTTTTGATGATTTGGCTCATAGACACCATTCATTGGATTAGAATCCACAATTCTTTCACATCACAGTACCAAAATGTGTCCCGTCCCCCCCACCCCCCCCAAAACCCAAACCCAAAAAAAAATTAAAAAAAATAAGAGAATAGAGAAAGGAATAGAAGATGGAGCAATTTTTTTTTAAAAAAGAACAATTACTAGTGGTAACAGGAACGGTTTGCTTTGAATTGGGAAAAAGCATCTGTTGGAGTTGAATATGAATGAAGAGAACGTTAAAACAACAACGTAGAGGTTTGGGGAGGGTAGGTTGTACTCAGACCTTAGGGGACCTTTGCTTTGTGGGATAGAAAAGTTGTTTCCAATAGACGAATGCAGAAAACACGAGCAAACAATATTCTATCACTTGCCCTTCTTCAAATCGATGAGCAAAAATCAAAATTACCCAAATTCAGATCATACACAAGTCTAATCAACATAGTTCTATTTAAAACTCAAACTTGACTGCATAATATATGTAGTAAAGATGCGATGCTGGAAGGATAACTTCCATGTACAAATTAACATCTCGAAGCTCGTTGGTCATAATGAAAATGGGACACAGAAACCACATACTAGTAAGTTTATAACAGAAATGACCAAGAGGCTTTCATCACTCTCACAACATTATAGACTGAAATGGACTAGAAAAACATCACAACCAGAGCAAGTGTAATAGTATTACACATGACCATTTCAGTAAGATAGACGCTGGTAGCTCGTTGTACTTTAACATTTGACTATAGCGGCTCACATGCCATTAAGGGTGATCACAATTCTGCGTGGGGTAGCCGAATCACGGTGCTCACACAACCATATGCCCTGAGATTCAGAAAACATTAGTTGTTCATTCAGGAATCAACAAATAGATATGTAATGGTCTCATCTCAATAGAATAGAACAATTGACATTTTTATCCTTCTGATGGTTTGGATCTCTACCATCCAAAAAGGAACCTTGCTATATGTGTAATTGACAATTACATGTTCATCGAGACAGGGAAGAATTGGCAGTATGCGTAAAACATAGAAATTGAAAGATAGATTTGACAAACTTGGTAACGACAATAGATGTAACAACTTTAACTGCCTGATTTTTAACGGAACACATAATCCAACATGAAGGTGAATGCACTGAAATTCATCGTTCTAGCCATGCTCAAATCAAATGACATGGAAAGAGGTAGCACAAGTACCTGCCAGGTTCCCATGTTTAGCTTTCCATCTGTGATTGGTATCCTGAAAATCCAAGACATGGTAAATATCAGCGTATGGAGGAGGTGCGACAAAATAGATGGATTAAAAAACAAGGAGATATTCAGACGTGAGGGTGCAGCCAAACATCGACGACTTAATATGAGCAGGCATGTCGTCTGGCCCTGTCAAAATTGCAACATAATAACGTCAAAATAACAACCGTTAATAAGCTAACCAAGGAGGAAGAAAAGAAACAAAGTACTTAATATAAATTCAGTCAGGAAGATCGAGGGTGATGCAATAGATAAATAGGTAAAATAAGTAGCAGTATTATGAGTAGGTATGACACAATCTGAGGAATGGAAGTCAGAATCATCGCAAGGAATAAGCAGATAATTTTGCTAAACATTTAAACCGACTGCAAAGGTCTCCAGAAACAACTCAAATGCAGTAAAAGAGCAAAACTCTTTAATCATGTTAAGATATAGTCAGTTTTTCAGTCTTCTTTTTTTACTGTGATTAATTCTGAAAAATTAATGTACAAGGAGGATGAAGGGTCTAGCTATGCATTTGCTGATCACATGAGGAGGCAGAACTGGATGCTGAAGAACGCGATGACTGAGCTAGAATTTGAAGATTGAAGTAGTTGAAGCTTGAATCTAATTAGTTGGTTGGATAGCAAATTGTTAGATTAATTGGAACAAAAATTCCACTTGACTTTCATTCACAAGTCTCATTTTATAAATGCCGTTGATGTAAATTAATTGGATATTAAGAATGGGTTACATTTGGATTCACTTGCAGTTCTTTTTAACTGCCTCTCGGATCAACTATATTCCTAGACAAGTTCTCTTACCTTCTTGATCTCGAACAAAGTCTCTCTCTCTCTCTCATATCTCATTTTTCTTCTCTTTGCTAATCTCTCTTCTCATCTTTTTGTCCAAATATCCTCCTCTCGTAATTTCTCGACTCTCATCCCATTTTATCTTAGGTTTTCTTGTATTTAGAACAAGTCTGTAGATGTACATCTCACTGAAAGGTGTCACAGGGGCGACGTCAGCCTGAGGACTATTATGGATCTCATGTATTTTGATTACATACCTTCTCTTTGTAAGATGTAGGTTATTATCTCCATTTTGAAGATGCATTGGATGAAATATTTTGAGTTTCTCGCTGTTTGAAATAGGAAGTTTTAGGTTATGTTATTTTAAGGATACTTGATTTTCCAGTAATTTGTGGAGTTTTATGCTACTCTTTTTTTACCCCTCCCTAGGAGCTCCCACCTTTTTCGTTCCCTTGGTGACTCACCTATAACCTTAAGGTTGGAGGTGGAGGGTGCTTACCACCTGAGCAACCCCTTGTTGTCGAGTTTTATGGTATTTGATTATATTGAAAATGTGGTTTCTTGAGTTGGAACATCGACTCTGGAATACTGCCATGTTGGCTTTATTCAAGCATTTCAGGCCCGAGTACAAGCTCTTAAATCATAATAGAGAGTCAAGCTCAGCCATAAAATATTGAGCTCCCCCAAGCTCAGGCAAAAATTGCTAGGTGTTTGGCTCAGATAGTTTTCACCCCAAACCTACAGCAGCAACCCATTAAATTGCCACCCCCGTAATAAAATCCAGTTTAATACCTGACGAACAAAAATTAAAAGAAAAGAAACATCAGTACAGAGGACAGGGATTAAGTTACACACTTACCCTCAAGAGTATGTTTCCACGGTGCAGATGGCCCCTGAAATTATCATTATAAAACAAAATGTGACTCTCCACAACAGTGAACGACTATTATTCAACTTGGCAGAATATAATTTACCTCTGGGACAACCCTACTGAGAAATGTCTCTGTATCATCTCGAACATCTGAGTCGTAGTTTTCATTTATAGTTAAAGAAGCACTTGTATGCTGCACTGGTTAAACACACAGCTAACCATATTCAGTCATAAAGGAATTCTGGTGCAAGTACTTGTGCCAATTAAGAGACATCGAGCAGAATTTCAAGTGAAATATTAGAATAAGGTTGCTTACGAAAAAGATGAGCAAGGCCACATTTGAAGCCTGATATCTCTTGACCAATTTCCTTCATAATCTGATGAAGACATTAAGATGTTATTAATAAGAAGCAGAATTTAATCTTTTTGTTGGAGTGGGAGGGGGGATAGAACACAAAAAAATTGGGCAAGAGAAAGAGAAACTAACTCTTCTGCGAGTACTTCCTTTGAAAATAGAGACATGTTGCTCCATAAGGTTATCATAAGAACAATTTTCTTTTATTATCTGGATCAATATATCAACAGCACTAGTCTAGCAACTGAAAAATTAAAGTCTGCGAGGCAGCTAGAAATACTAGAGCTAATAACTGCCCATATAACTGTATATGAAGTCAGGATATCACCTTTGAAACCTGATCAGAAAATGTTTAATAGGCCAGAAGAATAAGAATGGAATCCAAGTACATTGAACTTTTGTAAGAAAACATGTCAGTTTAGTTTATGAGCCAACTAATAAGCCATGCTGTGTTAACATTTTCACACTTTCTATTGTGACGTTTGTTCTTGTAAGGGTACAAGTAAATGTAATTCAAAAACAATCCTGTCCATGTTGATTATACCTACTGACATGATATATATTTCTCACGCCCCTTAACCCACCCCATGGTTAGCCACTAAAAAGCTTTGCTAAACTTGAATTTGTATTACTAGATTGCTGGAAGCATTTCCCAGAACAACCTAGTGAAGTAACTAACATAATGGAAAGGTGGAAACTTAAAACAATTTTTCACCGTAACACAAAACAATTAATAGTTAGAGGTGTGTTTTGATAAACATTCGGTGATAGTTCAGGTAGAAATTCACACACCTGATAGTTCAGCTATGAAACTCAAAAAATTGGGATATTTTAGGTTTTTTTTCTTTTTTCGATGACCGTGGTGTCCGGGTCAGCTTTCGCACACCTCGACTAAATCCACGGGATACCTGCCACCTCCCACCAGCAAAGGTACCAGGTAACTCTGTCCACCAAGGCTTAAACAGATGGGAAGAATCACCTAGTGTTTTTGTCTCCACTGGGATTTGAACCTGAGACCTTAGGCCTCATGGCTATTTTAACCCACTTCATTGACCACTAGGCCACACCCTTGGGTGCATTTTATGTGTATTTTTTATCCTTCAATCAATCAAATTTAGCTTCTAGTTAGTCAAATTAACTCTCAACAAGCGAAAACTATCACATATATTGGACGAGGAAGGAAGTAATAACTATTCACAACTTATCAAAAGCAAACAGAAGAATGAATTAGATCAATTGATTGACATGAGACATCTAGTACCTTGGAAGTAACAAGATGACAGCCTCGCCTTTGAGGTGGAAGAGTCACAGTTTTTTGAGCCCATTTTGGGGAAGACGCCATGGAATCAGAAGGGTTATTGATTGTTGTTCTCAAAGGAGTATACTGAGATTTCAAACTGATCGGCGCCGAAAATGGCTTTGCAATTCCACCGAACGATACTAAAGAGGAAGACGAAAGAGACAGCATTTGCTTGCAACGTGGGGATATGAAGAACAAATGCTTAGTAGTAGTTTGGGGGACTTTGGACCAAAATAGTAGTAGTAGTTATTTTTTGGGCTTCAAAAAAACTGAACTAAATTTTAAAAAGAGGCCTGTAAGCACTTTTTGTGGTGCTTGAGTATATGATCCAAATTTAGAACTCTTACCTCCACTGAAATGTTGAAAGAGTGAAATCTAATTTCATTATTTGATCCTCACCTTACTAAAAATGTGGAAATGATATGTTATTCTCTGGTAATCACTTACAAATTCAATAAAAAATAATAATTTTAGATCTATTTTTTTTATTAAAGATAAATAAAACTTAAAATATATTAAAAAAGAGCTACAAAACCAACTAAATAAAGAGTTTAATTATATATCGCTAGTATTAAAAAAAAATCACGTTATCAGTTTTGATTATATCTTTATTTTCGTTGTTTCCCTAAAATCTAACAGATAGAATTTATAAAAGTATTTGACAGAAATGAAAAACACTCTCTCTTCCAGTTTTGACTTGGCACGAACTTTAAGAAAATAACAAAGACTTTTGAATTTTGTAATCTTAAATTAAAAATATGTACAATGCACCAAAATATTATTTGATCTTGTAGTCTTAAACATGCCACGTGAAAAATTGAAATTAAATAGTTGTCGAAAAAAGGAAGAGACATTCTCTGTTGAACAGGCTAAAAAAAAAATAAGACAAAGAGATTGAAATGGAAAGAATACTCATTTTTAAAAGAACTTAGGGGTTGTTTGGTGTGCGGTATAAGGTATAATAGTCTCGGGATAAAATGCAGGATTATTTTATCCCGTGTTTGGTTGGAGGTATTAGTTAGTCCCGAGATTATTCATCCCACAATTTATACCATAGTGATGGGATAAGTTATATGGTGGAATAATTTGTTCCCAAAAGGATCAAAATTACTTAAAAAGAATATATTTTAGGGACTATTTTGAGCCTATACCAAACCTAAGAACCATTATCATCATTTTTCTCCTAAGCTTGGTCGTATCGCCACCCTTTAATCCCTCCTATAAAATCCGTATTTTCAGAGCGGGGGGAGAGAGAGAAAACACAAACAGAAAAAAGAGAGTGAGTGAGAGTGTAGTAGGTGGAAAAAAAAATCACAAATGGATGCAGATTACGGAATACCTAGAGAACTCTCTGATCTGCAAAAACTTCGATCTCACTATCAACCTGAGCTTCCTCCTTGTCTTCAGGTTTCTCCTCATCTCTCTCAGTTTTTTTTTTGTTCATTTGCTCTACTATGAACTGTGGATTCATTAGAGAAGTTGTTGTTGATGATGATGATTGCATAGAGAAGTTGCATGTGTTTAGCATTTTGAAAAATCCGCAAATAATTACCGGCCAAATGGATGTATTTGTAGATTTTTGTCGGTATACTAGCATCCTTAGCAATAGATCTGATGTTGTAGATCAGATTTGTTCTTCTGCTATCTGTGTCGTTGCAGTTTTTTGATGTATACGTGTTTCTGTTGTATTAGAATTATGTTATTTGTAGAGGACATAGGTTAGGATAGAAGGTTAGTAGGTAGCAATGTGTTGTCTTGTTGTCTGTGTATATTAGTAGTTGTAGTATTGCTCATGTAGTATCTTGTCCTTCGATTTCTGTTACTATATGGTGATTTACCTAGATTATCATGTTGTCCATTTATATTAGTAGTCCTAGTATTGCTCATGTAGTTACTTGTCCTTCGATTTTTGTTATGTTGATTCCTTGTACCTTGATTATTGTATTGTTTCATTGTAGCTTCTGTTCTGTTACTGTCTGCTATTTTTTGTTATCAGCTGTTGTTTCTTGTACTTTCGTTGGACTGCTTTGAACTGGTTTTTCTTGAGCCGAGGGTCTATCGGAAACAACCTACACTAGGTATGTTGGTTGTGTTGTAGCGGGCACAATTTTGTGTTCGATTTTTTAGTCATTGTGTTTATATATGATTCATTAGTATGATGATGATATGAAATGAGCTTAAGTGAAGAAGTTAGGATTCATATAGAGGACCTCAACTTGTTTGGGACTGAGGCGTAGTTGTTCTTTGTATTTACATACCATTTATCAAATTTAAAAGTAAGGTAAGTTATCACTATCTGTCTCGTAAGAGTTTTTTGGTGTCTAATATTTGACGGAAACAAAAAATACTCAGTTGGCGTTTTTTGGTGTCTATTTTCTTTTTGCATTTTTTCGTTGCTTTTGCTCTACTATGAACTGTGATTCATTAGAGAAGTTGTTGTTGTTGATTCCATAGAGAAGTTACGTATGTTTAGCATTTCGAAAAAACCGCAAATAATTACCGGCCAAATGTATGTATTTGTAGATTGTATCGGTATACTAATGTCCTTAACAATAGATCTGACGCTGTAGATCAGATATACATGTTCAGAGATGAATCTAGGATTTCTAGAACATGGGTGCAACATTTAAAAAAAAAGCAGTAAACAATGGCTCTTAAAGGTGTGGTCTAATGGTCAATGAAGTTATTGCGAGCTATGAGGTCTCAGGTTCAAATCCTAGCAGAGACAAAAACACTAAGTGATTTCTTCCCATCTGTTTTAGTCTTTGATGGACAGAGTTACCTAGTATCTAGTACTTGTTGTTGGTGGGAGGTGGCAGGTATTCCATGGAATTAGTCGAGGAAAAAAATGGAGACAAAAATGTATCAAGTGAGAATTGATCCCAAGTCCTCTAGGTAAATAACTCAACATTCAACCAAGTGCACCATTTAGCGTTCTTGTAGCATAGGTGTCAGCATATAATATTATACCGATTTTAGAAATATATACATAAAATACCTAGTTTTACATAGAGACAACGGATTCACGTGCCCCATAATTAGCATATAAATTCGCCCTTGCACGTGTTTCTGTCGTATTCAAATCATCTATTTGTAGCGGACACAGTTTTCTGTTCGATTTTTTAGTCATTGTGTTTATATATGATTCATCAGTATGATGAAGATATGAGATGTGCTTAAGTGATGAAGTTAGGATTCATATAGCGGACCTCAACTTGTTTGGGACTGAGGCATAGTTGTTCTTTGTATTTACATACCATTTATCAAACTTAAAAGTAAGGTGATCGAGTAGTTGTGAGAGAAAAAGAAGAGAGAAGGTCAAGTGGAGAAAGGTAGAAGGCGGATCCATTATTCACTGAGTTTCAAACCATGGGCCATTTTCCGTCGGGGATTTCTTGGTTATTAAGAGAACAAGGAGAGAATGCATTCTCCTATCCTGTCAAGCGCCTCCAAGAAGAGATTCTGATTGTCTCAGATCCATTTTTCACTGAGTTTCAAACCGTGTGCCATGGTCCTCGAGGATTTTTCGGTTATTGAAAAATAAAAATAAAAGAGAAAACACATTCTACTTTCCTGCCAAGCTCCTCCAGGAAGAGATGCTGATTGTCTCTTGTTTGATGGATAACCAAGCAGACTTTGTATATGGAGTCTTATCCTCACAGAACTTGTGTATACTGCACTTACTTTCTTTTGTGTAAATCGAGGACGATTATGTATGGACTTTTTTCACGTATGCCATAATGTATTTTGAAGTTTTTTCGTTCATTTATCTGATTATTCTGTTAGATGTGTATGCATTTTGATTAACTACCAACTTCCACTGGATTGGTAATGAAATATGCTGTCAGTTCTTTGTATCTATAATATTGCTATCCACTAAAAAGTTGTTCTTGATAGCTGCTCATAGAGTTTGATCATACTAACTCTTATAAGGATTAAAGATTTTTCTATCTTCAATCCCGAGTTCACTAAATCTGCTTAAACTACAACAGGGTACTACCGTGCGGGTAGAGCTAGGTGATGCAACCACTGCAGCAGATCCTTCTGGTGCACACGTAATAAATCGATCTTTTCCTCACACTTATGGTCAGCCGTTGGCCCATTTTCTTAGGGCAACTGCCAAGGCCTCTGATGCTCAGATAATTACCGAGCATCCAGCAAAGAGGTATGCATTATAATCTTTGGTTTACTTCATCAAAAGAAAAATCTTTAGTTAGTAACCAATGACATCAGGGTTGAAATCATGAGATGTTTGCTCCAAGTCTATGTTGAAAGTAGGCTTATGACAATTCTCTTGTTTGGTGACAAAAAATTCCTTCGATTCAGTTATCCATAAGAAAAAGAAAGAAGCGCATCCTTCCTTTTAGTTGTTTTTGGAATTCCTCTTGCATTTACTGTTTTTAGAATCTAACTGAGTGGACTAAAAGTCTAAAGCTAACGGTTCCTATCAAGACTGCTGTATTTCTTTATGTATAAACATAAGGACAAAAGTTCACTGAGACATGGATTTTTGTGAAATGAGCTTTATTCATTTTTAAGAGCATCGTAAACTTCTTTCGTCTATGGCAAGCTTTTGCCCTTTATTTAATGAAATATATTACTTTATCAAAAAAAGAGCATCATAAACATCTCTGGTATCCTAACGTTTTCATTGTGTTCTCCCTTTTTCTGTTTTAGGGTTGGAATTGTTTTCTGCGGGAGACAATCTCCTGGCGGACATAATGTGATATGGGGTATACATGAGGCCCTTAAAATTCACAATCCTAACAGTACTTTGCTTGGTTTTCTGGGTAAGTAGTCTTTTTTGTGTTGGTGCTCTATGTTCTGTGATGCGCCCGTCCATGTACTCTCCTATAAATCTGCTAGACTTCGAGATTGTTTCTCATACTCTCCTGGTTGAAATCTCCTTGTCTTCTATTATTGGGACATCAGGGCAGTAAACCCTTAGAAGACCTACTGCAACATGGTTAGAGTGTCTCTTACATGTGTCATGTCTACTATGCTGAGTGTCAACATTTTTTCTGCTGAATCTCTCCTTTTCAAATGCCAACAGGTGGTTCTGAAGGTTTATTTGCACAGAAAACCCTAGAGATCACCAATGATATTCTTGCCACCTATAAGAATCAAGGTAGAATCTGGTTTTGGATGAAGTCAGTATTTATTCCATTTTGTCTTGAGCTTATCAGTAGTTGATTTTTCCCCATTAAGGTGGTTATGACATGCTGGGTCGGACAAAAGATCAAATTAGAACAACCGAGCAAGTTAATGCCGCGATGGCTGCATGCAAAGCTTTGAAATTGGATGCCCTTATCATTATTGGAGGTATTTATTATGCAATTTTTTGGTTCATTATGGATCTTCTATATGCGCGCACACACACAGATATACATCCTAACATATGCATTGTGTTTTGAAGGGGTAACATCAAACACTGATGCTGCTCAACTGGCAGAAACATTTGCCGAAGCAAAATGTCAAACAAAAGTATGTATGGGTTGAGGCTGTTCTCTTTATCTAATTTACTGTTATGCTTCTGACTTTTCATGAATAGAAGTGAATAACCTAATTTTTTTTCTCCAAATATTTTTGCAGTATTGCAACTTTAACCTATGCATTCTCTTCCATTTTATCCTCTCATTATGGAAGGTTCACACTTTCTGATTGTCCTTTCGTCAGGTGGTTGGAGTTCCTGTTACGTTAAATGGAGATCTAAAGAATCAGTTTGTTGAAACAAACGTCGGTTTTGACACAATATGCAAGGTATAGTCCAATTATGTCAATCATATGAAAGGAAGCATTCATCTAAGGACAATTT
The DNA here is from genome assembly GCA_003996215.1 of Jaltomata sinuosa. Classification (NCBI taxonomy): domain Eukaryota; kingdom Viridiplantae; phylum Streptophyta; class Magnoliopsida; order Solanales; family Solanaceae; genus Jaltomata; species Jaltomata sinuosa. The sequence goes on from QJPP01000559.1 coordinate 831,890, forward strand.
TTTAGAATATGCATAGTTAACATCTAACACCTTTCCCTTTGAGAGGCATTGGCAATTAGACTTGTGTTCATGCTCCCCACTTTAATTTTGAGGGTCCTCTTGTTTATGGTGGTGGGCAGGTTGCATGTTCTTTTTACTTGTTATTTTATATGTGATGGAATTTTAGGTGAATACATTCAGCAAATACCGAGTGTTAAATTCATAGGTCATTTTTTGATGACTTCTGCCTGAGCAAAGAGTCCTTATTTTTTCTAGTTATGATGCTATTTGTGTGCTTCAACTGAAACAAAATCCTAATAAATTATAAAAATGTTTTCTGGGGAAGAAGCTTATTATTATCCTTGTGGTCATCTTAGGTTAACTCCCAACTCATTAGCAATGTATGCACTGATGCGCTCTCGGCAGAAAAGGTAATTTCACATTCTTCACATCTCTTCCAATTTCTATGGAATATTTGGGTTAATTTTAAATATACGTTTCTGGTGGGTTTCATTTCTGTTATATAAATTTGTTTTGATGGTGTTGATTGTCTGCTGATTATGTTCACAACCTTATCTTTTATATTTCCTACTATGTCTTTTGTCAATCTTTTACTATAACCTGGTAATCTTTCCTTTTCAGTACTACTATTTCATCCGACTCATGGGGCGAAAGGCATCACATGTTGCCTTAGAATGCACTCTGCAGTCACATCCTAATATGGTTCGTTTTACAGCTTCTCTGCAAAACTAGTGAAGTAATTGTGCTGTTAGGATATTCTCTCATAGAACTTGTAAGTGTTCTCTATCAAAAAGTGTGAGTAAATGATCTTGCAGGTAATTCTTGGTGAGGAGGTAGCTGCATCAAAGCTTACTCTTTTTGACATCACAAACAAAATTTGTGATGCAGTTCAAGCTAGGGCTGAACAAGGTATGGAAACTTTACCTTTTCTTTGTTGTCTTTTGAGGTGCTTTCCCAAAAAATATGTCTGCTCACTAAGTTTTTGGATTTAGATAAAAACCATGGTGTGATCCTGTTGCCAGAGGGGCTCATTGAAAGTATTCCTGAAGTATATGCTCTACTGCAGGTACAATCCAAATAAAAGAGTTTTATTTTTTAGCCTGCCTCCCGGTGTCCCTTATCACACCCTCTTCACTCACCCAAGAAAAAAAGAAATAACGGGGAAAGAGAACAAATAGGCCAAAAATAAAACACTTCCAAACCTTAATTGGTGGGCTTCTATGATTCTTTATTTGGAAATGGAATTTTTGATTTTCATAGTGCCTTGTTATGATCCTGTGTGTTACAGGAAATTCATGGTTTGCTCATACAAGGCGTTTCTGCTGATAAGATTTCCTCTCAACTATCACCTTGGGCATCAGCGCTCTTTGAGTTCTTGCCTCCCTTTATAAAAAAGCAGGTACCACTTGTGTATTGTTGGAACTGAGTACTCAGATATGACAGATATTAAGTTTCACTTGGATAGTTCTTACATAAAATGCTTATGATGTTGTAGCTCCTCTTGCACCCAGAATCAGATGATTCTGCTCAGTTATCACAGGTAACTAATTCTCCCTTTGGATGGTGTGTTTGGTGATACGTATGAACTATATTTTTAGTTGATTATTCTTTTATTCTTCCTCACAGATTGAGACCGAGAAACTTATAGCTCATCTTGTGGAAACTGAAATGAATAAGCGATCGGTATAGCTTCTGTCTTCCTCTATGCTGGAATGTAAAGTGTTGCATGTAATATGTCGTATGGTTTTTCTTTAGGGGAAGATAAATGAAATTTCCCGTCTCTAAACAGGAAAGAAATTTTAGCAAGGATATGTATGTTGTTTTACTACTATAAGCTTTTGAGCTTGTAAGTGAGTAGTGTACTGACTTCTGCCAACCTCTACATTGTTGTTGACTTGTTCTGTTACATTTCTTGCCAAATTTATTTGATGCAAAGTTACAAGAATGATTGCCTTTAATACAAAATCATACCGGCTGTTAGAGATGATTAAGGACCACATTTGTGCAAGTTTGCAGTGGGGAGAATAATATGTTTCGACCTTGGAAAATTCAATCAAGTTTTTCTCTTTCCTTATTTCATGAAATACAGCTCTTCTTCACGACGTTTTACGTTGGAATGCTAAATTATAAAATTCAATCAAGTTTTTCTCTTTCCTTATTTCATGAAATACAGCTCTTCTTCATGACGTTTTACGTTGGTGCTAAATCTTAAAGCTGCTTGCTAAAATTTCCTCCCAAAAACAAGGTTATGTTACATTAACTCTTCATTTGCTTTAACTTAGACTTGGACTGGGTAATGGCTATTTCATATGGTCCTTCATCAGAAGCTTAAAATCTTTGTTGTATTGACTACCTAACCGTGTCCATTACTAGTATTGACTACATCACCATGTCCTTCATTGAACATATAAGGTTGTTACTGCATATTTCATACAGATCCTTCAGCCATTGCTATGTTTTCACTGAGCAGTCTTTCTTTGTAAACTTTTGTTTGCTTTTAATAGCTGGTTCATTTGAAAAAGTGAATCTCACATGATTTAAATATTTGCTGCCTTGGTCAGCGTTACCTTTACATAACATGTCTTGTATGACCTTACAGAAAGAAGGAACTTACAAGGGAAAGAAATTTAACGCCATTTGCCATTTCTTTGGTTATCAAGCTCGGGGATCATTGCCATCAAAGTTTGATTGTGACTATGCATATGTAAGTTTTATTTTTTTCCTAGCTTTTCCTTTCAAGTCAAAACCAGACAAACAAATTGAATGGAGGAAGTAATAGATATTTGTATGGGCTATAAATCAACTCATTGATAGTATACTGGGAAGCTTAAAGTAAATTGTTTCTAAATATAGGAAGATCTGTACAAATTAAGAAGGAAAATACATGGGACAGAGGGAGTATAAGATTGTTACAGAATAAGAAAGATAGTAACAAGAATTATATGCCAGGTACTTGGTCACGTCTGCTATCATATTTTGGCTGCTGGCCTCAATGGTTACATGGCCACATTGACTAACTTGAAGAATCCTGTCAACAAGTGGCGCTGTGGGGCTGCTCCTATAACTGTAAGCTCATTACTTTATTTTGTACTGATATCCAATTGGAACTTGTTGAGTAATGCACCCCAAGTTTATCTACTTTTTGTGAAGCTGTAATAATTACTTTTTAAGGTTTCACACTGTCTGCTACCTAACAAAAAAATAAAAAAATTCAAAGAAAAGAGGAAAAAGATTGACCTTATCACTGTTTGTTTAAATTTTAGGCTATGATGAGTGTCAAGCGGTATGGTCGTGGTCCTGGCAAGGCATCAGTTGGGAAGCCTGCTGTGCATCCAGCCACTGTAGATTTGAAGGGCAAATCATACGAGTATGTCAATATCCTTTTTCTTTGGCTTATTTACAAGTGAAGCATAATAGACAGTAAATTCCAAGGAAAAACTCTCTTTATGAATTGGCAGTCTAAAGTGAATTCTGTGCATATAACTGATGTGTCTCTTTATTTTGGTGCAGATTATTGAGTCAAAATGCGACAAAGTTCTTGCTCGATGATGTTTATAGAAACCCAGGCCCCCTCCAGTTTGATGGCCCTGGTGCTGACGCAAAGGCTGTAACTCTTTGTGTTGAAGACCAGGATTACATGGGTCGTATTAAGAAATTGCAAGAGTATCTAGACAAGGTGATGATTGTTCCGCCAGAATATATTCACTCTTACGTAAAATTATAGCATCATTTATTTATCATGGCCAACTGGCTATACGGTTACCTTCTCTTTTTTAACTTTGGTTTGGTGCATGCTTTCTCATTCTATTATCTACTTTCCAGGTTCGTACAATCGTGAAGCCTGGATGCTCGCAAGATGTCCTGAAAGCTGCATTGAGTGCCATGTCTTCTGTCACGGACATTCTTTCTGTGATGGCCTCGCCTTCAAGCAACGTCAACACACCGTTCTAGATGAGAAACACCCCTTAACCTTGCGGAAAGTTAGAGCAAGTCCTGTTTGTCAATCATCTTTTCTCGGATTTTGCAGAAACTTTATTTAGTTACAGATATAAGTCAGATTGTTTGACATTATAGTGGCCTTCAACTGTCTTCAGTTTGTTTCTTTTTTGTGCTTTTGAAATTTTGACGAGCCGAATAATGTTGAGAATATTGTATTTATTGTGGGTTTCAAGGGGTACAAATGTTAGTCGGATTGTGTGACATTATACGCTAAACCTTTCGTACATGATTTATAATGATAGGTTCTTGAACAATCTCCCACTTAGTAAAAGAAGATACTCATTTAATTATGTTAAGTTATGAGGGAATTTATATATTATTTTACGCAGGATAGAAGTGGAAAGACTAAATCTTGCATAACATAGATTGCTCATAGTTAAATCGTACATTATTAATACATGCATAACTCTAACTAGCTATCAAATGACCCCTCATTGAATACATATGTATGTAGAACAATCATTTTTTCTCCTCCACAACCAATAACATTGCCAAATCAAGAATCACTTGTTCAAATCATTCTTAATACACATTGGAGTTGCTTATATATGGCTAATATATACACCAAGTAATTTAATATACTCCTATTTCTTATCTCTGTTTTTCTTCTAAACAACAACAACATACCTAATGTAATCCCACGCGTGGGGTCTGACGTTTTATCCTCTAAACTAATTAGGAAATAGTGATCTTAACAAAAAAGATGATGTAACAGACAAACTAGTAAACCTGTGAATAAGAACGTGTTCATGATACAAGCCACATGAAGAATGCTGTCCATAACGTAAGTGATGCTGAAGCCAATGCATAAGTCCATAACATAATTACTGAACACTCACTTTCACCAGCTCCAAACAACTGTGTTATGGTCCCTGCCAAGTAAAAACACAACGATTTACAATCCCGTCTAAGAGATTGTACTGCAAATAAACCCGCATTCACATATTACATATACAGTCAAACCCCTCTGTAACAACATCGCTTGTCCGGATACTTTTTGGCTGCTATAGCATAATGCTGTTATAGAGAACATAAATATCGATTCTAAAGTACACTTTGATGTTATAGTGAAACGTTGTTATAGAGAGGTCTGACCATATATCCTGGCCAAAATTGTTTTTGCTTAACAGTGAGAATAGACACCAGTACCCACATAGAATCTAAATTACAAAGCTATTAGAGGAATCTCTGCACGTTGCTGATAATGGCTATTGTATTTCCTTTTCTTACTGTTTTTGCTATGCTTTACTTGAGCCGAGGGTCTATCGGAAACAACCTATCTACCCTCATAAGGTAGGGATAAAACTGCATATACACCACCCTCCCCAGATCCCACTTGGTGGGTAACACTGGTATGTTGTTGATCACGGAATAGACACCAGTTCCCACATAGAATCTAAATCACAAAGCTATTGGAGGACTCTCTGCACGTTTATGATATTGGTTGGAGGATCTTTACTTCTTTGAAGGAAGTAACCAACAAGAAGTATTTCTATCAGGAACACCGTGTGCTCATTCAGAATAAAATGATAATAGAACACAAAAGATGGTTAACAAGAATAATAGTGTGAACAAAAGCTGAGAAGCAGCATAACTTGTTGGATCAACGTACCAATGTTCATTGCTGGTGGAACTGCAAACTGAAGTAAAAGAATAAACTGATATAGTGGATCATCATGCACCAAGCCTAACCAAGAAGCTCCTTTGACAACACCAATACTGATCAAAGGCATGGCAATGTATTTGACAACAATTACGCCAACAAGAATAGACTTCTGAACTCCTGAGCCCCTCAAACCTCTTAAAAGATTACCTCCCATGATTAGCGTGAGAAGTGGGACAGCTCCATCTCTGCAGTAGTTAACAAGTGTAATAGCAAGTTCTTGATTGAGTTCATTGATGCAATCAAGCAGCCAGAATGGTTGACAATTTAATAGAGACAGACATGAAATGTGATACTATTTGTTTTAGTTTAATAACATTCCAGTAGATAGATTATGCAGCTCAAATAGCACATCATATGATAGATAGCGTGAACATGGACCTCTCATCAGCTATATATTTAAACAAGCTAGAGAGTCTCATACCCAAGTAAAATAGCTGTATCTTGGATCACATGAAGAGGAGCTGCATCTTCTGATCTGAGGTATCAGTCCAATTACAAAACCTGCAATCTATACAAGGCCCAATGGATCAATACTACTCGTGCATAGTCGATGATATCAAGCCACCTTGCCTTGAATAGATAAATTTGTATTTGTTCAGCAGTAGATTATGGCAACTACAAGGAACAGAGGATCTTGTTCAGCAGTAGATTATGGCAACTACAAGGAACAGTGGATCTACTAAGTGTTAACCTGGAGTCATGCATTTCTTTGTGTACATATCAACAGATAAGTTAACAAGTCATTGAGCAATAATTCCGGTAACTTATACAGGAGTGTAGGTAAGATACAATGTGGGATAAGAATATGCATTTTAGCATTATGTGGATAAAAGTATGCAAAGACGAAAATATATTAGGTATATATAATTATAAAAAATATATATATAATTTATCGGTTCGGTTCGATTTTTTTGAACAAACCCAAAACCAAAACCAAATAAAAATTAATTTATTTTATTGGTTAAGTTTGGTTTTTCGATTTGGATCGGTTGTTATCCAAATCGTGAACACCCCGAATTACAACTAGTACTCTCTTTGTCCCATATTAGTTGGTCACTATACTAAAAATAGTTATCCCATGTTAGTTGGTCATCTTACTAAATCAAGAAAGCATTAATTAAAATTTTCTCATATTAGCCTTGTAATTTTATTTTACATAGTGAAATTGTTCACACTTGTTTGTAAAGCTCCAAAGAAGTTTTTAAGGGGTGAATTAGTAAAGCTACTTTCTTATTTATAATTTCTTAATATGCGTGTAAAAATAAAAGTGATCAACTAATATAGAACGAAGTGAGTACCAATTAATAGGGTTATATAATATGATAGTAAAGTCACTATGTCAATTATTATTTTCTTAATGGATGTGCCAAGTTAAAAAATGACAAGTAATTTTAAACTGAGGGAGTATTATTTTAGAAAGTTCTACATTCAATAGCGAGTAGATTTAGAAATTAGAAATTGATTGGCATTTGATAGTTTGCCGAATGATAATGTTTTGAATTTGCTTTTTTATGTCTGCTCAGACTTTGTAACAGCAGGTTTTGATATTTTGTCAAATACAGTAGCAGTGGAAAATATAGTTATCATGGCACATGTTTATTATAAAATGATAATATAAATTTATGGGTATTTTTAATAGTTTTTAGAATATATGGGTATAAATTATATTTCATGTTTTTTTAAAAAAGTGAAATGTTTTTCTCAAAAACTACGGCTTAACACATGTTGAAACTTCATCCAAAACTGACTTGCCAAAAATATTTGGAAATCTATGGCCAAACGCTAACTTATAAGCATGAAACATGATGTATATCCATAAATTCTAAAAAATATTGAAAATATCTATAAGTTTGACGCAAAATTACTATATTTTGACTTGGCACAAAGTTTAAGAAAATAATAAAGACTTTTAAATCTTGTGATCTTAAATAAAAGATATGTCAAATGTACCAAAATGTTCTTTAATTTTATAGTCTTAAACATGTCATGTGATAAATTGAAATTAAAGAGTTTGGGAGATGCTTGGAGTCTAGAGGTAACTGCGACATATATTAAAGTGATTAAGGATATGAATGATGAAGCCAAGACCCGAGTGAGGACAATAAGAGGAGACTCGAAACACTTTCCAATTGAGATGGGATTGCCCAAAAATCAGCTCTTAGCTCATTTTTGCTTGCCTTGGTAATGGTTGAATTGACACGTCACATTCAAATGAATTATTCTTGACCACAAATTTTTCATGTCTTTTAAATTTTTTGAATGTTTAATTATTGTAACTTATAAAGCTTTTTACGTAATTTTTAAATATGTAAATTTTATTTTGAAAAATTAAAAGATTCTATGTACAACTGTATAGTCAAATTTAAGAAATTTGAATCTTGAAAATAAAAATTGTCACATAAATTAAAACAGAGGGATTAAGGAGTAAAATATAACTGTGTAACTTAGTGTGATATCATTTAATCAAGCTTGGCTAAATTTTTATTTTTCCTGTTTTATGGCGTAAAAAATTATCCAGGATTAGTCAATTTTATTTAAAAATTTGGGATCAAATCGATTTAATTAAAAATCATATGAGTCGACCGGTCTTTCAGTCAGTCTTTTGATTGATTTATGTGTTTTTTGATAGTTAACATTAATTTGCAAGTCCATTTTGTTAGTTGGACGAAAGGTACCTACTTAAGCAAACATAAAAAGGATTAGAGATGCTAAATGTTACTTAACTAGTTTTTAATTCACCCGTATTCAATTCAATCCCGCTTATTCGACACGTTGAGCCAAAGTGCTAAATTAAGGGTGTTTAACGGGCTAGGCCGACCCAAAATCAAATCAGACTGAATCAATTTTCGTCTGGACCAGACCAACCCACCTAGAGGGGGCAAGGTTCATCACAAAATCGAACTTGCACGGTCTTAGCTAGACTATCGATGGCTCGAAATCAGTCCAATCCAATAGGGTCACATCACTCCTGAGTCCTAAACCGTTTACCTGGACCAACCTTGACCGGCTCGATCGAATTCAACAGTCAAATTTTGTTTATTTCCATGTATTAAATACTTTTGAAAATATTATTTTAATATAAAATCAAACCGACCTGACCCAACAGGACCCGGATAAACCCATTTGAACTGGCCCCTCCCAATCCGAACCCGGGACCAGACAGGTTGAATATTTCTTGAACCCGACCCGACCCGACCCGTTAACACCTTTATGCCATTGGAGTTACTAGCTCACAATTTTTTCTTTCTTTTGTTAAACTACACTTGTGCCTCATCAATCTCAGATTCCTATTCATTTGCTGAATTTGCTCAGGCAAGTTTTCTTCCCCGGGGGATTACATTGTTTATCTGTTGAACTTTTTTTTTCTTTGAAGAAAAATTTCAAAAAGGTAAACATCGTCGAGATATGAATAAAGTTTTGATCTTTTGGGCTTTTTCCCCATGCAATTGTCTACGGGAGGACCTTTATCGTTGTCATTCTGCTTATAGTTGACACATACGTGAACGAAAAAAAAGAAAATTTTCTCTTTCTTTTTGTACCCGGAAATCTCTTTTTGACGAAACTAGGGTTTTTTTATTTCTTTCTTGTGTGTGTATGTGTAGAGGAATGGTCAAAAATATACTTGAAGTGTCAAGTTTTTTGTGAGTTTCTTACCTGAACTATTAGGTGTTCATTTTTCCTATCAAAACACACCTCAACAATCGGTTGTTCGCTTTTCCTACGTGAACAATGGTGAACACCGGATAAATGTTGGTGATGGTTCGGGTAGTAAAAGTGAACACATGATAATTCAGGTAGGAAACTCGCAAAAACATGATATTTTGGGTGTGTTTTTGACATTTAATACTTTTTTTAATTCGACAGTGTTTGGCTAGACAAGGATTCAAGTTATGTCAGTGGCAGTGAAAGAAAAGAAATTAATCTCCCATTTGACGATTAGATTAATTTGAAGTTGAAATTTGAAAATTAGAATTTTTGAAGTTGTGTTTGGACATGCATTTTACTCGGAAGAAATTTGAAGTTTTGTGAGTGGAATTCCCAAAAATCCAAAAAATGGTTTGAGGCAATTTTTGAGAACTCGAAAATATTTGAAATCTGATCAAATTTTATGGCCAAACATATATTTGAAGATAAATATTCAAAATCTATGGTCAAACGCTAGCTAAGTTATTCATGAATTTTGAAATGAAGTTATATAATGGATTAGATATAAAGTTCCTTTTCTTATTAAAAAGATAGAATTTGAAATCAAGTTATGAAATTTGTATAGGATTCATACTTTTTTTTGGAAGTTATTCGTGCTCCTTTGTACAGAGAGAGTGTTTCTTCTCTTCCCTTTTTTGTTTGGGTGCTCCCTTTTGAGGAGATGACTATTAGAATGCCGAAATTTGATACATATGATATGATATGTTGTCTGTGACTAGTTGTCAGATTGGATAAGGGTGATCTAGAGATGGAGGATGCTGAAAAGAAGGTCCCTTCTAGTGATAGCCGAGTGATCAACGAGTCACCGGTCAAGTACGAAAACGGTGTTAAGACAGAAGGCCCGAGCAAAAGTAGGAGTGGGGTTAAGAGGTCTGTAAATGGCAAAAATGAAGATAAAGAGCAAAAGAATTCTAGTAGAGTGGACAATCAAGGCAATGCTAAGGACAAGGCAGAGGATCAGAGTGATTCAAAGGGAGAGGACCTGAAGAATGCTAGAAGTGAGACAGAGGACCAGCTAGAGGTACATGGCAATGTGGTCGGTGATGATAAAAACAGTTCACGTGTCCCGAACAATGCTAACGGTGATGCAGATGACAATATTACACACAGAACAGAAGCACAAAATCAGAACAAGAATGAAAGTGGAGAAGGGGAATTTGAAGGAAATGTGGTGCTGCAGAACAAAAAACCTACTATTGATGTTGGAAAGGATGATATGAGAAGTGGTAATGTACAGATGTCTGATGATGAAGTACATAAAATTAATAAAGGAGAAGTGAAGGAAGTTCATCAGAGTGAGAAAATGATCTATGAGGTCAATCAGAATGGGAATGGTATGATGGTTGATAGACAAAAGGACCCTCAAATGAAAACAAATCCTGCTACTGTTTCCACTGATGGTGATGCTAGGTCAGAGGAGTTTCCAAAAGTAAAAAATGAAGTTAGTGATTCTTCTATTGGAAAAACGCCAGAACCAGCTACTCCAAAGTTTCTGGGGAAACCTTCAACTGCAAAAGCTGGACAACATAGTGGGGAAGCATCCAAGAATATTTCTAAAGAAGCAAAGGTACATGCTCTGATATACCCCTGGGTGTTGATTGATCTACAGATGTGGTGAAAATTGCTGCGTTTTTTCAAAGTGATCATTTCTTTTCAAATTTCAGATGGTTGATGATGAGGATGAATATGAGGACGGGGATGATGAAGGTTCCCCTGAGGATCAAGCTGCATTTATAAGAAAACTTGAAAGCTTTTATCGGGAGAGGGCGATGGAATTTAAACCACCTAAGTTTTATGGTCTTCCGCTTAATTGCCTAAAGTAAGTGTATCATGGTTTTATCGTTGAGCCTTTTTATTTTCACCTTGTTCCTGGTACATGTAGATATTTTCATGTTCTTCCTGCTAGGTTATGGAGATCTGTGATCAGATTGGGTGGCTATGGCCGGGTAGGCTTTCTATTATGCACTTGTATTTGATCAGTTCTCATTTATACTGCAATGGTTATAGATTTACCAGGAAGTTGTACAGTCGATGTGACTGAGTCTTGATTATACTGTAAGGAGAGATTTTATAGTATTGGACTCTTATATAGTTGAACCCCAAAATACCTCCTTTCCATTTCATTGAAATACACGGATCTGTTCTAATTGTTTTTAGAAATACTTTCCTCCTACTTTAAAAACTGACAAAGACATCCTTGTGAAATAAGAGCTCAAAAAGCACCTTATCATATTCTTTTTCTTGTTCCGTAGTACTTCCAGTCATCTCTTAATTTTTATGTTTTCCTTTTCTCTTCTGCTTTGCCAATTTATTTTTTAACTTTTTTTTTTGAAACTGAAACTGAATTTACTTTTTAACTTTCATCAAGTCGCTTTGGTCCAGAGGAGTATACCATATAATTTATTTGATTTAGCTGAAAGTATAATCTGATGGGTGTATGGTGCAAGGCCTGATTTTCGCTTGAGTTAATTTGATCCAATTCCAATTAGAGGTTGAAGGAATCCTTCTAAAATGAACCGCAGAAGATATTTTACTTTATTAATTGAATCAAGAACTGCAGAGGATATTAGCCACTTCCCCAAAATGTCCTCGGCTAATCAGGAGCAGTGAGTCAACAATCAAGTGCACTAAGTCAAGGAACTATTTCTGGATTAACCATGATCTTATGTGGTCATTTTTGTTAAAGGCTTTTTACTGCTTGGTCACACAACCGTGTGCTAAGCATCCTGGATGGCTATGTTTCTCTTTCCATATATCACTGTGTGAACCTCAAGTTGTTAGAGAGGGTATTCTTAAATTTATTGATTTTATAGGTCACATCACATTGCTAATCCAGGGGTCTGATTCTTTTTCGTGGGTGAAAGGCATGTGGAAATATTTCCAGTGATAAGTGGAATGAGATCTGTAATACAGGAAAGGGAGATTTGCTGGGTAGATTATATACTCACAGGGTTAAGATTTTAAGAAATAAGCGTCGTGGCTCCGTAGTTTGGTTAAGAAAATCCAAGTGGTGGTTGTATATTTTCTTCTCTTACTAGGTGGATTAATTAATGACTCATTATGCTGTGAGATGAATTTTATGTTATTCCCATGTGCTTTTGATGGTGTAGTATTAATCTACTTTATCTATATAGGTAACTGGATCCAAGTTGTGGCGACAAGTGGGAGAGTCCTTTAACCCCCCCAAGTGAGCATTTATTGGGCCTTTTTATTTCTGTGTTTTGGCAAACTTGATATGAATATTTCCTCTTTACATTGAAAAGTGTAACTCTTTCTCATCAAGCATCAAGTTCCCCAGTATATATAAGGGAGATGTCGTCTGTCATTGTTTTACTGATGATGTGCCAAGATTTTGAGTTTTTTTTATTGAAGCATATAAATTTTGTGGATGTGAAATGTAACAATGTATTTGAGTACATGTGAGAGGAATAAGCTGCTTGGTTGCTAGAACAGTATATCAGAAGGTGGTAGAAGAGCAATTCTTCATGAACTGTATAAAACCTTAATAACTATTAAAACTACTAAGATTTAAAATACGAAGTAAACATGAAGTGCTTTTGCACAAAAAAACAACATAAATTCCAACACCAGGCTATAAGTGCTAAGAACATACACCGCATCAACAACAACATACACAGGGAATGTTGCATCTTTCTTTCTGTTAGGTCTTGGTCAAATATAGAGGACCAGGGATCCTATACGTGTATATGAGTGGTGGGCAATTGGTTCTGGTGTTAAACTCGTAGGGACTTGGCCTAAAATATTTACAGATGCTTCTGAACAGGGAGTCTAAGCTTTATGAGATATTGACTGGATGCTTCCTTATGCTAGTTTTGCTCTCTCAATGTGAAATGAGTGTGGATGTCTGATGTCTCCAGTAAGATGAGTAACTAAGAATAAAGAATGGGGTTGCAATGAGCAAGATATCTTTTGATGCTCAAATAAGATAAGAAGTTAATGGAATGATAATCAACTGAATAAGACAATACCAATGCCTAAGCTTCTATCTACTATTATACGACTTTCTCTAACTGCTTTTTTGGGTGATCTGATAATCTTCTTTCTCAGGACTTGCACTACTGTGTCTTGGACATTCCGCATTTTCTATGAAAAGGTAATAACCTGAAGTTCTCTTCCCTTGATAGCTATTAGCATAATTTGCAACCATTGTCCACCATGCTGCTAATATTTGGTACAAGGTGAGTTTCTGTGACCTGAATTATTTCGCCTCGATGGGTAGGTGGTTTGCGACATTATCTCTCACGTGGGTTGTATGGAAGGAGGAGAGGGGGAGAGTGTTTGAAGGGATATTGATTTTGTAAATGTAAGGATTTGCCTTTTATCTCTAGTTTCTTTTTGGTGCACCTATGAGGTCCCTGCTTGTATAGATTGATTGAATGTCTTTTGTAGAGGACCATATTTTTGTATAGGTTCTCTACTTATTGGTATACAGCTTGTATAAGGGATTTTCCTCATTCATTAACAAATTATTTACCTTATCAAAAAAATTGCTGGGTGGTTTGTGAAGTATCAACTTACAAATTTTTACTAGCAGCAGCCCTTCTTTTGAGGCCTATAAAGTCACTTGAGTAGTTTGTGTTTGCTTCTTTTCATTTTTGTTGTTTTTTTTTGTTTTTTTTTTTTTTTTGTTTTTTTTTTTTGCTTTTTTTCTTCTTTAAATTAGGTTTCGTTACATCTTTGGTTTGGCATTTGGTGATATCACTGTGAGATGGCAGCTGGACATTCTGGCTCATTTTATCTTATTGGAGAGAATATAGAGATCTGTTCTCCAGTTCTCCTTAGCTTGCCACATTTTGAAGTGCCAAAATTAGATGTTTAAGTTGAATAAAGAACAGCATCTCCATGCATCTATGCTTATATGGTGTTTTTGAATAGAATTTGTGCCAAAAACTTATCTGTCTCTTACCTTTTGTTTCTATACTTGCTATTATCTCATGATTTCTCTGCATGTTAGGCACTTTTAGAATATGAAAGGCATAAGACACAAAACGGAGATCTTCAACTTCCTATTGCTCCTCCTCCTGATTCTTCGGGTGTTGACAATGAGGTAAACTTGTGTTTACATTGTTGGTATGTGGTGTATCTCCACATCTTCTGTGTGTTGTATCTCCACAGCTTCTGTGTGTTGTACACCTTCTAATTGATACACGGGGAAGCCTATTAGCCTAGGTAGTTAGAATCGTCGAGCTCAAGTTCTCAAAGTTGATCATGGAGATCCTTCTTTAGTTGACTTAAAGGGAAATCAATATGGCCTTACTTTGGATAAGGGAAACTAGGAAAAGACTTTTCTTAGTAAGAAGTAACTCTTAAGATTTAGTGTAGGCCATAAATGGTTGTGCCCATGTGTAGCTTAAATTTCTATTTGTTATTATACACAATGTATAACTGATTTCTTTTTTTAAGAAAAACTAACCCCAACATGCATATTGTTAACTGTTTTGAAGAAGGAACAACAGTTGTTTAGAAGACATAGCTAACTCAATTCGGATTGCATACTTTTGCTTTCTTTTGGTGTAAACTGTAAAGAGGAATTTGTAAATGAAGCATAATCAATACTTAGTATCTCAGAATCCTTGTAAGATTGGATAGGATTTTTCTTTTGTTTTTTTTTCTCACTTGTAATTACTACAACACTTCCTTAGTGCTAGCTTTGTAAGACAATTACCTTTCTCTAAAAAAAGACGTGTACCTAATAACAAAGAGTGAATTCATGGTTCAACCAGAGTCCAAAGGCGGATCAAATCCAGGTTTTGAAACTTATGGGTTCCTACAGTGATCAGGTCAATGTAAAATAATGTATGGGTTCACAATCAACTATTCATAAATATTTTGTGCATTTCATAATACAAATACAGGCTATGAACAAAAATCACTGGGTTCCGGTGAACCCATATCTTAAGGGGTAGCCCCCCCTGCCAGAGTCATCCATCAAGGTAGCCCACCTATCTATGTAAAACATTCTCAACTACATGAATGGAAAAAATCCAGCCAAGCTTGGTAGCACGAGCTTGTGATATGGTGATGGGACACTCTTATATTAAGTCCTTGGCAGAGGTGGGGTTGGACCAGAAATGATACTGGTATGCTGTATCAGTATAATATTGGTATGTCCCTCCTGAAGGAGATTACTTTTAGAGGGGAGTTGGTGGGTGCTGTAACACACCTCATGTCTGTCTTCGCGATGCAGTGCTCCCGCTGGTGGTAACAAACCGTTGCTTTCAAAGGCCTCAGTCCCCCAGTCTGTGAGCCCCTAATGAAGTGTCTGAAGGGTTGTCAGATTGGACCATCATACTATATATACAGTAAAAAATTGAATGAAACAAACCCTTTATCTAGAAGAAGCTTCTGGTGAGCTTTACTGTTGAGATTTAATTATTTACTGTTGGGCATTTGGTTTTGATAAGGTTTAGGTTATGGAGATGGTCTTTACTTCATCTAATCAACTAATAGCCTTGTAGTATATATGTATATATACAAAAACTGACCTATTTAAAGTAATTCTGCAGGGAAGTGGTTACCAAGCTTCTGCATCAGGAAGGGCACGAAGAGATTCTGCTGCTCGTGCCATGCAAGGATGGCATGAACAACGCCTTCTTGGTTTTGGTGAGGTTGGTGAGCCAATTGTAAAGGTCTGCTGCTGAAACTTTGTAGAGGTCTATGGGCATTGGTTTTTTAAGTTTGATCCTGTCTATTGACATGTTAAAGTAATTTTGGTGTTTTCCCATCTTTTGTAGGACAGGAGTGCCAATAATATGCCAAAGCGTGAGAAGAACCTCAAAAACATTGGTAAGATTGTTCTTCAATTCTTGCCAACTTAACTTCGTCATATATCTCTATCAGTGAGCTCTTTTCTCCTCACCATTTCCCAATATGAAGTTGGCACTCTGCAAAACTTTGGCCTGTAGTGGCTATTAGTTAAAACTGTAACTGTATCAAGATCATCATCTGAAAACTTTTGTTTTTGCTTTAAGTAATATTCTATTAATAAGGAATGGTGACCGCAGCAGAACTTCTTGTTGCATTCAGGTTCTCTTAAACACCAGAGACAAAATGAAGTGGAGCACCCGATGAAAGCGATACGAACTGAAACATCTAAGCAGTTAAGTCGTACTTTATCTTGATCCTTTCTTCTAATGTTTTTATCTCTTAAGTCAATCTTAAGTTATCTTGTTGAAATCTAATATGTTTCATTACAAGTGGTAGTGGTATGGTACTTCATATATTCTGCACTCCACCATTTGGAACTGCAATTGTTTGTTTAATCTTAATATGTTCTTTTGTCGGGTAGGTCTTTTGGATTGCATTCAATTTCAACTCACCATAGGGCACAATGGAAGGCGATACTAATTAGTTGGGGTTAAGTTTTACTCATGTTAGTATGTTTACTTTAGCTCTGATGCTCTCTAGTAGTCTGTTAATCTTGTTATAGACTTATATGTTAATAGAAAATGTAGAGATTTCTAGTGCTAGAGAAACTAAAAACTTTATAATATTGTATTTTGGACTGAGAGAGGCTTAAATGGTCTCATATGGTCAACCCCAACTTGTTTAGAATTGAGGTGTTGTTCTTGATGGGCCTGATGTAGCTAAACGAGTTACAATCCTCTTTTGCGAAGTCATGCACTCCTTTGGTTCTTAGATACAACAACAATATACCCAATGTAATCCCACAAGTGGGGTTTGGGGAGGGTGGTGTATACGCAGACCTCCGATTGCAAAAGTAATTCGATTTTAGAATTACATGTTGTCTCTTTGGCTTTGGTTATCATATTATTTGTTGTTTCTACGGTTCCCTTCTCCATTGTTTTCGATATGGCTTCTTCATTACTGTATTTTCTTTACATACTCGATTTTTAATATGTTTTACACTTGAGCCGAGGGTCTTTCGGAAACAACCTCTCTACCTTTGTTCTCAAGGTAGGGGTAAGGCTGCATACACACCACCTTCCGCAGATCGCACTTGTGGGATTACACTGGGTATATTGTTGTTGTTGTAATTTCTGCACTTTTAGAAGTAAGATTAATATGCATTGCATCTTCGTTAGCTCCATAGAAGAATGAAGTTGGATTGTTCCATCTAAATACAGACAATTGGATTTCTAGGATTAGTTCTTCCGTAGATAGATATATAATGCATAATTATGTAGTTGTGCGATTGGAATTCCTATCAAAGCGAAAGACAAGTTTGATTAAACAATTGTGAGATTAACAGTGGGAGTGAATGTTATGTCCCACATTTCCACAAGATTAAGTTTATTGGAATGTGATGTGTAAGATGCATGTGTGGCTCATACAAGGCTAGACAATATTAGAAGTAATCACATTGGATAATAGGATGCAAGCAACACATATACATGATAAACTGAGAGGAGGTTTCTTGGGATGGTTTGACAATGTCTTATATGTCCTATATATGCTTCGGTTGATAGGTGCAACATTGTGATGAATGATGATTGAAGATTTTAAAAGAGGATAAGATAGACCTAAAATCACCTGGAGGAAAGTTTCGGCATCTCTAGAAATTCAAGACTTCAATAAGAATAGAAAGACAATGAAATCAAAAGATTATATTGATGTTACCAACTAATTGATGTTATGGTTTAAGTGGTTGTTTCTTACATTAGATTCAAAGTTTGCTTGGAGCTTTTCTTAGTTTGGTTGAAGATTTAACGAAGGAGTAAGTGTCTGATTTATATAATCTCTACATTTAGAGAACCCCTAATTTTTCTTAATAGACCCTTTTTCTCAAATGGGCTGAAACAGAGCGGAACGAAAGTACATGATTCACACCGAAGGGTGTAGCTTAGTGGTAAATGAATTGGGTGCAAACTTTGGAAATCAGTGTTCAAATTCCAGTAGAGACAAAAAACACTAGGCGATTTTCTTCCATTGGTGGGCAAGGTTACCCAGTACCTATGCTGGTCAGAAGTAGCAAGTACTGGATGGAATTGTCCAGCTGTGCTTAAGCTGGCCCGAATACCAAGTTTATAAAAAAATGAATATAGATGATTCATATAGTGGACATTAACTAGTTTGGGATTGTGAGATAATTGTTATTCTTAAAAATCTTAATGCATAAGCTTTCTCAAAAAAATAAATCTTAATGCGTAAGTGTGAATATCATTAGTCCCTAATAAAGGTGTGGAGCTTGATGTTGAGCAGATGAAAGCTTGTATTTTGTTTTTGGTGAACTTTTGACGCACCCAAGATGTTCCCGTCAATATAGAAATGGGGCGTTATTTGTAGAGAATCATATTGTTGTGTAGGTTATCCACTTTTGTATTCAATACCACTTATAATTTGTTCTCTTGGAGCAAGCAGTCTTTCTATTTTTTTGGGTTGCATGCCATAGGCAATAAAACTCAACTTCCTTAAAATGGAATCCGACAATCATTGGGATTAGGATCGTAGGGCTGAGGATATCACTCACATGCATTCTCTAACTTTTGATCTCTCTAGCGTATCGTTCTTCTCAAGACCAATTTCATAATGGATAGGCTTGCTACAGGATGGCAAAAATTTCACTATTGTTAGAAATTTGATTAGATATATTGTACACCAGCAGTTTTTATCACCAAAAAGAATACTAAAACTTCAGTAGTATTGCTCTCCCCTCTCTGTTTTTGGGTCCTCTGTTTCTGATGTAAAGCTAAATTGCTTTCCATCTTCCAGGTTGGTTACCACAGTTGTCGATATTGGACCCCCTGCTGATTGGGTGAAAATCAATGTTCGTGAAACAGTAAGTTCCTCTCAGAATTAAAGAACCTCTAGATTATGCATTCCACATTTCTCCCATGTGATTTGTAATGATTTTATGCAAACAGAAAGATTGCTTTGAGGTCTATGCACTGGTGCCTGGGCTTTTGCGAGAGGAGGTATATACCAATCATGCTACTTGTTTCCATCAAGTGCATTCAATTTGTTTTCATGTGTGTGCACTCGTTGATGTGTATGCCTTATCGCTTGGAATCATTGAGTGGATGGGTTTGACTTTCTTTTTCTTTTCCTTTTTTGCAACTGATGTGCGGGGTTAGATATTCAGTGTTAGCTTCATCTCATTGAAAGGACAAAACAGCCTTCTAATAGACGGTCTGAACAAGATGGTTTGGCCTTCAAGTGTCTGCACTATAAACATTTACACATTAAGCACCAACTGACATGTAATCCGATTCTTTCTCAAATTCCGAGCTGTCAATATTGCTCCCCTCGCTGCCAGCCAAGGAAATAAACACACATCTCTTGCTTATTAAGCATTTCAACCCGACCTTGGAATTCAACAACTTCCTAGTCTTGAAGATTTCCTGACTGTTTCGCCTTCTTACGACTTTCACATTTGTTGTATTGTCATCTCCTTTTGGCTTGGTATACTATAATTGCTCGTGAATGTGAGTCTCAATCCATACCGTATGTGATTCCAAAAGCTAATTCTACTTCCATCCCCCACTTTGAAGGTTATGTGGCTTATAGTCTTCCCATCGTCTTATATTATTCCTCCAAAGCCCCCACCCAAAAGGGAGTGTGATATTTTTAGTCCTCCATGGTCCTTCAATAACTTCATGTTTTTCCACTATCACCTCCCTTTATAGAACATACTCCTCAATCCCGAATCTCCATAACCATTTCCCTAATAGGGCCTTGTTGAAACTCGAAGATCATTTACCACAAGATCACCCCATCTTTTTGGTGATGGTAACATCCACCTATCTGACTAAGTGAAACTTCCTAAGACCTTTTGCTGTATCTCATAAGAATTCCTTCAGAGCCTTTCTAATATGCCCATGATACTGACCAGGCCCCCTGACAGATACCTCTTTTACCATCTTTCTCCCCAACTGAGTTTATCTGCATGCAAACTGAACTGTTCCTTTGCTCTGTCTGGGAATAATGTGCATGCAAGCTAACCCAGAGTCCCAGACCTCACTTGCCATAGAGACAACTTGTTGACACGGATTTTTTTGTTCAAACTCATTTGCTACATATAAGTTCATTATGCAACCTTTATAAAAAAAGTGTTAGACAAATAATTGTTACTCCATCTAAAACTACCATATAAAATTTCCCTCTCTTTTCTTGAAAATACTAAAAGGATAAGGATCAATTTCTTAGATATGTGTCTCCAAAGAATCTGGTGTTTATTTTTAATTTTTGCACTTCTGTAACTTCTGATGGCGACCTAAATAACCTGCTAGCTTTTACAAACTTGTATAATACTATTTTAGCGAGTCATTTACGGTAAAAATTTCAGCAAAGGTAATTTAAAATTTTAGTAGCATCATAAGACCCCTCAGTTTTCAAGAGATTGGCTGAATAATTGTTTTAACTTGTATTTCTTTTGCCCTTTGTTTTCATCCATTTTACACCATCACAAAGCTTTAATGTCTTTATTTCCTGGTGAACATAGGTACGGGTTCAATCTGATCCAGCTGGTCGCCTGGTCATTACTGGTCAGCCTGAGCAACTTGACAGTCCTTGGGGTATTACTGCCTTCAAGAAGGTACACCTTGCTATTTTACTGATTTTGATTTTGATAGAGGAATTCAATCATCCTTGTCTTACTTGCACCTGTCTGGACTGATAATTTTCTCTGGTAAGATGTCATGCATAGTGCTTTGAAGAGACAGAAGCTTTTCTCTTGGCATTTTGGGGCTGGAGATTTTTTTTTGTTTTTAGCCATTCCTTTTTCTTTGGTCTAAAAATTGAGAGTTTTTCATGTGCTCTTTTCGTTTTTCACGTTTGTCATCTTCTCTTACGTGATAGAAAAGGTATTCCTATCTTCTGGGGTTTCAAATTACCAAATCGGAGTTTCAGTTCATAATTCAAAGCTAACTTCCCCTCTTCTCTTAAATTTTCATGGGTTTTAATAATAAAAAAAATTCATTGGTGAAAATTGTTTGTGATATTTTTCTGATCTGAACTACAATTATAGTTGCTATACCTTCCATTCTAATTTGTGCGGATCAATACTAGTGGTCGTTAGAACAATTGGAGAAATCCCAAAGGAACTCCATTGTCATTTTTTTGCAAGTCAAAGGCAAACAAATGTCCGGATGGAAAAAGTCCAGATTTTGACAGCAAATAATACAGATAATAGAACCTGAGATTTCTTAAATGGATCTGAAAACATTATCGTTGTTATGTTTCTATTTGTTGATCACAACACTCCAAGAAGTCTACGACAAACAAAAGGTTCTCCATTTGTAAGTTGACCTGACATTTTTCTTTCAGGTCGTCAGTTTACCTGCTAGAATCGATCCATTGCAGACTTCTGCTGTTGTAAGTCTTCATGGGCGTCTCTTTGTTCGTGTACCCTTTGCACAGTAAATATCTGAGTTGAAATGTCCTGAAATTGAGTAGACCTTGACAAAGCAGGAGTATTGGTAGTTGACCAACATTGTGAATGCTAGGCCTTAGTTGTTGAAATTGTGTATCATTGTTTTGAAGAAATTAGTTGTTGACGACGCTCTGTGGATCAAAAACTTTGAAGGGCCCAGACAGCAAAGGAGGCATTTTCGGCTTCAGCCGCCCCAGTAGTAACTTAGGTAGGTTGCTTTTGTAGGAGTCCTACAGTAGGACTAATGGATTTGTGATGAAAATAGCTAGGATTAGTATGTTGTCTTGACACTAATGTTGCCTTAATACTGTAATTTATCTCTCTTTAGCATTAGGCAATTCTAACAGGTCCAGCTTGTAAGATAACCTCTTGAAATGTAGCACTTCTCAAAATTATTGGCCAAATACTAACTGCTACTTTCCGGAAGTACTTTCAGAAAGACCATTTGGATTCCTCCCCCCCCCCCCCCCCCCCAAATCTTATGCATCCTTACTTACTCAAGCCTACAATTTCTTATCAACATTCCTCATCTATTGCTTTGATCAAAGATCAAACAAGTCACCTTGTGAGATGTTGAAAGTAGACATACATGATATAGCTGAAATCACTAGTTTTATTGCAAAAGCTATCTGAAACTGAAGCCTGAAGGTAAATCTTATACACAACTCACATATTGAAATCACATGATTTGGTTGAAATGCTGAAAAAACTGTAACCCAATGATGAATACCTAGAAAGTAAATAGGTGAAAAACAAATTAACGTTTGTTTCCTTTTGCGAGACCATGCTTTGTGTAGCGAGTTGTCCTTTTGCGATATTGTATTTATCGTTTCACTTTCGCTCTTTTCCTTTGTAACTAATCAATGCTTTAGAATATAGAAACTAGAATGGATATTGCACTAAAGACGATGGCATCTTGATAGTTGCAATCCAAAAGAAAGTGAATCATCATATTATATTAAAAGTGGGAAGCTTCTATCTTCAAAATTGGATTATCATTTTGCCCCTTCATTAAATCAAAATTTGATTAAATATCTAATTAAAAATATTTTTAATTACATAATGATAGAATTTGAAGTCTGCACTTTAATTCTTTAGTTATAGCACTATAAATTCACATAGTTATTGCTATAAAGAAAAACAGAACAGCTAAATAAATAAATGTTTACACAATAAATTGGTTATATTAAAGTTCTATATACGCGTTTTCCCCAAGTTAACTTGTTATCATTTCACATTTTAGTTTGGCTTTTCAAATTCCTGTAAAATTTGAATGTTTCTCGACTTGTGCCCTTTCATTTTCCTACTAACAAAACTTTTTCATTATTTCAAGTTCTTTTAATTTGTTAGAACTTAAAAGAAAATGAAAAAAATAGGTGTCTATTATATTTGAAATTCTCAGAGAATTTATTAAGATACATGTATCTAAGGTATTCACATTATACAAAAGTAATTTGATTCATTTAATACATTTATCACTCTCTATTCTGGAACTAACTGTTACAATTCTTATATCTTTATCTTTTCGTTTTCTTGACTTGAATTTTCAGATTTCTAGATTATTGAATTTGCTTATAAATATGTTTGCTCCAAAACCAATTTATTGGAGGTAGCTTTTCCCATTTCGAAAATGATTTGACATTGTGCACTAATAATAGCAGCCTTTAGCTTCTTGAATTGCCAATAGCAACAGAGTTTACAGTACAGAAGTGTTACTATGGGGGTAGAATGGCTTCCAATTTTACAAATGTAATTGCTCTTTGAATTTTTTCCTCAATATATAGTTTTGTTAATTTTGGTTTTCTTTTTTTTCCTATCACGTAGGATTAGTCAGGAAAGTTGTTGTAGTTTCATTTTTTGCGGTTAGTCCAATAGTAACTGCCTGCATGCTTACATAAGCTTAATTTGAAAATAGTTTGTTATTTTATGTCTCCTCTCTTTTCTACGAGAAAAAGATTATGTGCTTATATTTGTTAAAAAGGTTCTTATTTTTTGTCTACCTCTTTATGTTTTTAATCTAAAATAACAAAATAACATGTATTACATATGAGTATATATAACCACAAATTTATTAAAGACCTGATTGTAGTAAAATATTTGAGACAAAACAACTTAAAAGGACTATAATTAGCAAGTTAAAAATATTTTAGGTTTATCAAAAAGTAATAGTTATTATTTTGATGCAAATGATACATGTGTCATTGTTTCATCTTTACTCCATCGGGTCACATAATAATAAAACTAATAGATCTCTTTTCAGTGCTTCTCATTTTTATCCAATAGAAACGCAAAAATATTTTAAATACGATTTCTATGTAATATGTATCTCATAAACAAGATATTCTGAAATTATAAATAGTTCAAATGAATCAAAATGAAGTTACTTTTATAGAGTTTCAATGAAAATGAGAATTGACTATGACACAAGAAAACTAGGACACTCTTAGATTCTTGCTTCCATAAAAAGAAAACATTTGGATGTATGGTTATGTACGAATATTATATAATAATAGGGAACAAACGTGCAACGCACGTTCCCAGAACTAGTATATATATAAGTACATCATATTAGGAAGTTCTCATACAGAAAGAGGGAAAGGGAGATGGATTTAGTGCATTTGGTTTACATTCATCAGTGTATTCTTCATGATGACTATAAAGCTCAAATAACTGATTTAAGGTCCTGAGATAAATACAAAATATATAATCAAAACTTGAGCACCAAATTCTTTTGAGGTTCAGAATTTGGCCATATGACATTTTCACCAAGTTCATATTTTTATCGAAACATCCCATACAGTTTTGGTATATCAATATATGCAAATACTAACTCTTAACATTGGCCAAAGTTGTCTTTATCAAAAAAACATTGATCAAGTTCTGGTTCATGCCTAGAACTCCACTGTTTCCAGAGTCATCATAATATACCTTAACCAGAACTTGAGTTATGTTCCTCTGTGAGATTTTGGAAGATCCACTGTGCTGATATCACCGATGATGTTTGCCTTCCACCAAACAAGCAAACCAGAAGCTCAAGCCAAAATTTGTGATATCGCGCTCTCTATTATATTGTCATCCTATTAATCTGAAAGAAGAAACAGCCTGCACAGTGAAAGAAACTTCAGACATTGATCCCAAACATGTGAAAGTCCAATAGTTTTGGATCCACTTGAATATAACATTAGACTAGATGACTTGCTTAATCATTAATGCACAAAATCCTCACTTAACAAACAACAAGTGATAAAGATTTCATGCAGCACAAAACAGGACATTGCAACATAAAATTACTGGTGCAAAACTTTTTCACAGGAGCAATATGTTTTGGACTAATCCAATTCTAGTTAAAAAGCATGAATTTGGATTTTTTCTGGTAAGCTCAAAAGAATCAAAGTAATTTTTGTAAAACTAGAATTGGATTGGGCCTCATGTATATCTCGCGCGCAGGGGTGGGGGTGGGGCAAATCCACCTCTCTTACCTTAAAGCCCATATCTCATGTGTGCAAGCACACACACACTCTTTTTCTTGCTCTTTACAAAGCCTACCAAAGGACAATTCCTTATAAAGCGAAAAGGAGACATTTTCCTAATCCACGAGGGACACTTTCTTTTTGAGATACCCTTTTATTTTTGTAACACAAGTTTCCATCTATATCAACCAGTCATATAGCTTTTACCTGTACATGCTTTACAAACAAAATTACTCACAAATTTATATACCTAATTATTGGGAACTATAGACATTTTTGTGATACATATCTTCACTCAAAAAACTAGCACACAAAAAACAAGAAGACAACAACATACCCATTGTAGGTCTAGGGAGGTTATAGTGTATGCAGACCTTGCCCCTACCTCAGAGGTAGAGAGGTTGTTTCCGATAGACCCTTGGCTCAAGGAAAAATAGTCCAAAGCAATCCAGAAAAAGAAGTAATGGAAGTACAAGAAACAACATATAATAACAAAAACAGCAGATAGTAACAAAACTACAACAAAACAATACGCTAGTCAAGGTACAAGGAATCAACAAGAAGACAATGATCTTAAATTACCTTCTGTACTTTGGCACCATATTTCTCTGTCTCCTCGTCTACAAACTGCGAGATAAATTAAATCTTATCAATTTTACAGTCTCCAGTAAAACGCAATGCATCACACTCTTTATCATCCTCTTGTAATGGATAAATGAAAAGCCAAAGTAAGTTTCATGCTTGTCTTTTTGCTCCGTTTTAGCTGACCTGTCCGGTAAGAGTATACAGTCTATTGTAAATCCCATTGTCTGCTATTCCAAGCACTGAATATAGATGTCTGAGACTTTCACCGGGAATTTGGAGAGTGTACTCGATGTAATACAAACCTGATTAATAAGAATGACAATCATCAGCGGCCTTAAACTGAAATCACCTCAAAAAATCGAAATCCTCACATAATGTGCACAAGTATAAACTGCTAAACTTTGAAGCAACGGAAATGGGAAGTCACGACTGCTTCACTGAGATATAATCACTTAGTTTCTTAAATTAAGCTATGTCTAACCTACTGAATGGCAGAGGCGGATCCTGGATTTTAAGTTTATGGGTTCTAAACTCTAGGAATGACGATTTACTAGGTTCGGGATAGTTATATACATATTAAGTGGATTTCTTAAAACAATAGATTTGAACCTAAGCTACTGGTTCTGCCAAACCCGTAGCTTATACCATAGATCTGCCTTTGCTGAATGGATGGAGAAATCTCTTATCCAACTAAAAAAAAGGAAATTGTGGTCTCTTTCGTTCGAAGTTTATCACTATTGAAGTTTCATTCTCTCAAAATGGTAAAATTATACAATAGAAAGACAGACTGTGTATATTTTGGCTATTATTTCAACAGCTTTCCTTCTTGAATTGTCGAAAATCAGTATTGCAAAATGAAGCTGTATGTGGTTTTTATCAATCATTTCATAAAAGCACTTTGTAATTTTGTTGGCACAATAGTATGTATTCCATTTCATTGCTTTATAAAGGACTCTATTCGATTTATAAGTAAACCTCAAATAACCATTTGCGTCCAGTCAAGTTTTAGCGAGTGTTTTAGATTGTGTCACATACCTTTAGAAGCTTTGCAATCTATGAGTTTTGCTTTCACTCCCGGTGGCCTTTGCCAGCTTCTGTCTAATCCACTAACCTATTAAAAATCATCGAAAACTGAAGTAAGAACGACAACTGAAGCAAAAATAAAGAAGGAACGGAGAGTTTTTTCAAAGTAGAGATGGATTGAATCGCACCAGATTCTCAGCAAAAGCATCAACTTTTCCAAAAGATTCCAGTCTAGTGAAATCAGCGCCAAGGCTTGTGATTACAATGCTGACTGAAGCAACAAAGGATCGAGTTTATATACAAGAATAATAAGGCTCAAACAACCGATCCATCACAATGTCAACTAATACCATTTGAGTTAGACGCTTCTTGAGGATAGAAAGCTATGAGCGACCTTACTCCATCACCTTCTCCCGCACCTATTTGCCAATCTGCAAGTAATTCTTCATTCGTTACCATCATTCTCTTCCCATTCTCTTCGCAATAGAGCAAATCTCTTTATTCTCAAGAACTGTGAATTTAAAATTTTTACATCTCAAAATCTAAGACAAAAAGATCCTATTTTTGTTCAGCATTCCTATCTGTCCAAGCCTTGGTGGACAAAGTTACTTGGCACATGTATTGGTGGGAGGTTGCAGGTACCCGTGAAATTAGTACCGGGACACTATGGTTATTGAAAAAGGTAAAGAAGATCCTATGTTTGTTCCTACATTTTACATACCAATTCTCTAAACTATTACAGAACTAACAGTCAAAGTACTGCAATCATAATTATCCATAGGCGTTCTCTTCTGGACACAGATATATTGATTAAGAGCACCTAAATACTTGCATTCAAAACGAAAAAAACAGAATGTAAAATCATACCACGAGGTATCATTATCTTAAACTTGTTGACATCATCTGAATAAACACTAAAATCCTCCGCGACATCTGAAATAACATCATCCTTTTTAGCAAGTAGAATTTTGAATGATACCGGACATGCCAAAGCAATAAAATTAGTTCAAGCATACCGTCCTCTGCCAATGCAATCGAAGTAAAAGCGGACAGAGAAAATGCAACAGACCCTGCCTGTAGCAGGAGCTCTCTTCTCTTGGTTAAACTTTCTCCTTTAACTTGCACACTATCCAAGTATATAAATTCAGAATCAAACAAGGCAAACAAATGAAGAAATTAACAAATGTACTCTGATTATTGATCGAGCAGATTGAAAATTCACAACAGTTCATGGTAACTGAATAAAATAAAACACAAGAAAAAGAAAAACATAAGGTTAGTTTCACGTATGATTACCGAACTTTACTAACTATAACAACTAACTCACAAATCTATCCAGACACATCAAACTAACTTAATTTTACCTACTCTAACACTAAAAACACAAATGTATTTTGTCGATTAAAGTAACTCAGTTTTTTCCACTATAGCAATAAAGTCACAAACATTTACTTACTATCTATGTTTCTCTGGACTCTTCAAAAATGCTGACGGATGCGTGTCGGATCCTCCAAAAGTAGTACATTTTTAAGTATCCGATGCAGATGCGACAACATTTTGGAGTCCGAGCAATTTCCGGGTCACATTAATGTAAAACTTTATCTCCTATATCAACAAATCAATTAATTTCTCAGACGGCCACTCAACTAACAGTTTTTCTCTGAGAAAGTCAATCAACTTTGTTTATAACACAAAAGTTACTCAACTAATGAAGTTACTTCAGAAAGAAGTCGCTCAACTTTGTTTTGCACTAGAAAGTTCACTCAACTATTGTCATTTCAAGTTGACTTTAGTACTTTACTGGCAAAAATACTATGTGAGTTTATTATCTTCGGAGGTGATACAGTAAAATTATCATTCTATTTATTGCTCCTTTAAAAAGTGTATCAAATCAATACTGGACAAGTAAAAATAGAAGTAAAATTTAGCAACTTTATTATTACATGTGTAAAATTCAAATGACCTGGAAAAGATAAAAGGAAATGACAAGATTATACCCTGTTCTTGAATCAGGCACAGTGTTCTTGCAGCAGAAAATAACTGATTTTCCATTTTTTTTGGGACCTGAACAAGTTCAAAAAAAATAAAAAAAATTGTGTGAACTAATGAAATGCTACTTTTTAAAGAAGATAAAGAAGGAAAATGAAGTAAAAAAATTGAACCTTTAATAAGAAGACTAGAAGAGTTTGATGGGACACGTGGCAAGCTAAGAAAGGGTTGATGCTGGTAATAATTCAAAGATGAACATGATGAAAGATTCGCCATTTTTGTTTTTCCGGAGCAGAGATTTTGCTGTATCCAATTCCCAGCCAACCAGTTTTTTTCTGCTATTTTCTTCAAATAGACAGTTGGAAATTCCACTCTGGCAATTTTTATTTTAAGATTTTTATTTTTTCAAAAAAAGAATTTAAAATAATGGTGGAGGGGTAACTGGTAAATAGTTTTCCGGAGATTTTGGATTCGAACCCTGAATATGAATTATGAAGTTGTTTGTGGTAGAGGGAGTACTTTACCCCCTAAACTTTCCAACATGAATGTGATTCTGTGAATTAGTTGAATTCTAAAGCGAGTATCAAACACTAAATGAGAAAAAGTATGAAGCAATTATTTCAAAGAAAATATTATGTCCACCATCACGTTTTCTTTTTTCCGTAGTGACTTTTTATGATACGGAGGTAAAATAAATTGATTTTTCAGTTACTAAAGATAGTTTAGTTATAGTAACTTTTTTTCTGTTTTTCAGAATGGTTTTTAATTACTTTTTTTTTAGCAACTGAACATATGTCTAGCGAGGCATAAGTTATTTAAAAATTGAAGTCATGTCTTGACATAATTTATTGAATATTATGATACGAAAATATAAATCCATATCTCATAAAGAAATTATTTATTAGGCATAGAATACATAAATGTGCCTTTTAACTTGGTTTTAGCTGACATTTATGTCCTCTAACTTTGAGTGTGCACAAGTAGATATTTAAACTTGTAAAATGTTGAACAAGTAGATACATCGTCCTATTTGGTGTCCTACATGATATCCTACGTGTATTATACCAATAGAATGCGTGTGTGTACTTGTTCAATTTTATACAAGTTTAAGTGTCTACTTGTGCATATCCAAAATTGAAGGGCACATATGCCAACTATAGGTGTCAATGGTTTTTAAAAAACCGATGTAACCGACCGAATCGAACCGTACCGAACCGTACCGAACCAATTTTTAGGTTTGTTTAATAAAATCGACGGTTATTATATAAGTTTATAACCGTACTAAATAATTGTGTAAGTTTTTTTATTTTATAAAAAATAACCGAAAAAATATCGAACCGTACCGAATAATACATGTGTAAATATATTTAATATATTAAGTTTAGAAATAATAAAATATTAATATTTTTGCTTAGGACCCGGGGTGGTGAAAAGCGGCAACATAATTATCATTCAAAGTCCTAATATTGAAATTTACTATACTACTCTGATCGAAACTAAATTTGTTCTAGGATTTTGACTCTCGAGTAGTAACTAGTAAGCTACAAGGTATTCCAATGATCTTGAGTAACAAGCTACATGTTATTAGATATTTTTCCTCTCTTATGATTTAAATTTCTCTTATTCAATAATTAATTAAAGTACGACTTAATTCTTGAGTTTCATCTTCATTGATTTCTCCCCGCTCGTGTAGTCTACATTATATTTTTAATCAATGCTTAATATCATTTTACACTATCATAAAATAATGAGATGAATTTTTATTCTTGTTTTCTTATCACCTTTTAAACAATAAAAATGCCCAAAGAGTTTTTGTCAAAGTCATACACAAGTATACAAGTATACATGATAAAGTATTCTAACTTTTATATTTTTTTAAGAAAAAAATACCGAAAATTAACCTAATCGTACCGATACCAAAGAAAAACCGAGGTGATGGGACAATTTTGAAAAGTCTAATTTTGGTTATATGAAATAAAATAACCAAAAAATTAGTATGGTAATTTTTTTTTAATATAACAGCCCGAACCGTACCATTGATACCCGAGCTGAGGCCAAGTTAAATGACACATTTATGTATTATGCCAATTATTACGAGAGAAATAAATTAAAGACCATCACAAAATAAGAACAAAAGTGCAAACGACCCCCCAAATTTATGTCGCACTGTCATTAATGGGCCAGGTTAAGATCGGTCTTTTCGAGAGAATGCTCTTCAAATGAGTTGGTCTTTAATTGTTGTCATTAAAATTGTGTAATCTTTTTAATTTTTTAGCCTCAACAATCGAACTTACGCCTAGCGGAGCAGACGTTCTTTAAGGATGCATGACATAACTTGTGAGATATTATGACAAAAAATATACTACGTCGTTATTTTTTGAATGCACATTTTGATAAAAAATCTCATTTTCAGTGTA
The DNA here is from genome assembly GCA_003996215.1 of Jaltomata sinuosa. Taxonomy (NCBI): domain Eukaryota; kingdom Viridiplantae; phylum Streptophyta; class Magnoliopsida; order Solanales; family Solanaceae; genus Jaltomata; species Jaltomata sinuosa. The sequence continues at coordinate 863,096 of QJPP01000559.1, forward strand.
ACAAATCACAAACTACATTAAAGAGGTAAATTGCATTAGGCAAGCCTCATACGACAAATTTGCTTGACATGCATTGGATTTCAAACCTGGTAATCCCCTATTTAAAAGATTATGTGCTTAACGATCAATCAACTCAATCACCCTTACGAATACCTAAATTTGTTTTATATTATAGCCAAGATTTTAATAAAAATGTAAAGACATGAATTCACGTGTTCATATTGATGAATTTTTGAAAAGAAAGGAAGGTCTTGGAATTAAATGAAATCTATGATTATTTTGTACTAGATCAATTTTAGCCTTACCTTTTCTTACCTGCCCTTTCTCTTTTTTCACCTTTATTTATTTTTATTTAAAATTTTATCACCAAAACGTAACATATACGGAAAATCAAAGAAAACATAAATTATTTATAAATTCTCATGTTAATATTTATTTCTTTCAAGAAAAACAAATAAAAAGCCATTTCTATTTCTTTTTCTCTCCTCTAAACCCTAAAAATATTTTCTTTTCTCTTCCCATCTTCACAATTTTCCTTTTTCCCGGTAAGAAAATTTAGATTCCTCTTATTAAAATTTGTTTTTCCAATTTTTTCTTTTTAAAAAATTTTCGACCTTTAATTTAATTTAATTTTTTAAAATAGTTTTTTCGCTTGATCTGTTAAACTTTTTGAAAAAGTTTCTGCAACAATTGCTGAGTTTATGGCTAAGCTGATCATTGTTGAATTTCTAGGGTTAGGGTTTAAGCTGATGAACTTAGGGTTTTAGCTAATTTTCGTTTTTTTTTTTCAGTTGTAATTTGGGAGAAAAAAGAAGAAGCTATTTTGTAGATTTGTAGAAGCCATTGGAGCTACTGGGTATCTGAAAAAATTACTTTCTTGTTGAATATCTCAGGTAATTTCAGTTTTGTTGAATTTCGGAAAAATTGATGAAAAATGTCGGTATCTGAGCAAGGTGGAGGAGGAGTAATGACTAGTAGAGATCATTTCAGTGTTGTTGCCGGAGTTCAAAATTCTCCGGCGAGTGTTCCGGCAACAACTATGCACATGGGTTACAGAGACGACAACAGTACGGCGGTGTTCGCGCCGCTGCCGCATTACCAGTCATCAGCTGAAGGTCCTGCCGGCGGCGCCGGTGCCGGTGCCGGTTTTAATAATTCGTCGGAGCCGATGAAAAGGAAGAGAGGGAGGCCTAGGAAGTACGGTCCAGATGGGTCTATGGCATTGGGGTTCAATCCTCTTGCTGCTGCCGCGGCATCGCCGCCGGTAGCTGGTGGTACTCCCGGCGGTAGCTTGTCGCCCCGAGATCCGGTTAATTCTGTAGCTGCTCAAACGATTTCTGTAGGACCAGGTTCACCAAATTCATTGAAGAAAGCTAGAGGGAGACCACCTGGTTCCAGCAAAAAGCAACAAATTAACAATCTTGGTAAATCTCACCAACTTCTTAATGTTTTTTTTTTGATAATCGCGAAATTTCGCGCAACTCGACTAATTCCACCTGATACTAACAAATGATTGTTGATATTGATATTGGTACTTATCAGCATTTTTTCATGTGTAATAGAATATATAATGTTTGTGATTCAGAGATTCGTTAGGCAAACAGTTGGTTTGACCTTGTGCTTGTGCTTTCAATGTTTGGAAACGAGGCAAGTTAGTTGTCTTTCGTTTTAATTTGTTTTTCCTAACTTTCTTTTTTTACAACTTTTTAATTCTAAATTTTCACGTGACATGTTTAAAACCACAAAATTAATGACATTTTAATAGATTCTATATGTCTTTAGTTTAAGATCACAAGAGTAATTGACATTTTAATATATTCTACATATTTTTAGTTTAAAACCACGAGATTTAATCTTTTTTTAAAAAAAACTCTGTGCTAAGTCAAAATCGTTTCAAAAAGAATACGTACTTCTTTCTTTCTTTGGTAATTCTTTAATTATAACTTTTCATGTGACATGTTACCACAAGATTAAGTGACATTTTGATAAATTTTACATATCTTTAGTTTAAGATCACATAATTTAAAAATCTTTTTTACTTTCTTAAACTTCGTGCCAAGTCAAAACCGTTTTAAAAGGAATATTTCTTTCCATTTTAGATAACTCTTTACTATCGTTTCAAAAAGAATACGTACTTCTTTCTTTCTTTGGTAATTCTTTAATTATAACTTTTCATGTGACATGTTACCACAAGATTAAGTGACATTTTGATAAATTTTACATATCTTTAGTTTAAGATCACATAATTTAAAAATCTTTTTTACTTTCTTAAACTTCGTGCCAAGTCAAAACCGTTTTAAAAGGAATATTTCTTTCCATTTTAGATAACTCTTTACTTCTAACTTTCCATATGACATGTTTAAGACCACAAGATTAAATGACATATTGATACATTCTACATATCTTTAGTTTAAAACCACAAGATTTAAAAATCTTTACTTTCTTAAACTCCGTGTCAAGTCAAAACCAAACAAACAAATTAAAATGGGGAAGTAATATTTATTTCAAAAGTAGTACTTAGATCATTTTTCATCTGTTAGCCGTTAGGAGTATTATAATACTAAAGAAAGGTGGGTTTTGGATCAATGAATCTGCATCAGACTGACTTCAGAATCTTACAAAAGAGAAGATTTACCAATACGCCCTCTGTGTTCTGATAGTTATATCACCTTAAATGATCATATAATATTTATGAATGCTAATGTATAAGTATTTGAAATTATATTCTGCATGTTGTTTATTACATATGTTTTTTTTTTTTTTTTTACCCTTTTTCACCTTTTGGCAAATACTAAAGAAGGAACTACTACTGAACTATTTACCCTTATGTTGTAATTTTGTCTCCTAAAGATACAAGTAGTCTTTCAGATGGAGTTTAAAAAGTTATTTATAACTCTGGATTTTTTTTTGGGGTGGGGGTGAGGTGGGGGGGTGGGGGTGCTTTGTAGTTTGTATTTATAAATTTCATATGAGTTCCCTTTAACGTCTCCTTTTGGAGATATTTAATGTGACCCAATATTAGGTAATAAATTATTTACCTTGTCTCTCACAGTGTTATCAAAGGCGAAAAGCGCAAAAAAGCTCTAAAGTCCGTTGGGGCGTTTAAGTACAAAGCGTAACAAAGAGAGGCGCAAATGGAGCGAACTACAAATACTTATGTGTAGTCCAAACCTAGTAATTATAAGCATGAAGAAATAATATATGGACAAAGAAATTGGAAAAATTACTTAACAAAGTGAACTATCAATTATCAACGGCTTAGTGTTGCCTCTTAAGGATTATGCTAATTGGCAAGGAAAAATACCCTTAGAGCCTTGATGATGACACTGGAGCATCTGTTAAGCGAGGCGAAGTGCTTAACATGTTTTGCGCCTCGCTTCAGGGCTGAAGCGCGCTTTTGACAACACTAGTCTCCCAGTTAAGTAAAGAATCAAATAATATTATATGATTATGCAAATATATAATGGCGGCTCGCATCCGGGGTCTTGTGTGATAAGAAGGTATCTCTCAAACTGAAAGGCAAGTTCTACAGAGTAGCAGTTAGACCGGCTATGTTGTATGGGGGGAGTGTTGGCCGGTCAAGAACTCCCACGTTCATAAGATGAAAGTGGCTAAGATGAGGATGTTGCGCTGGATGTGTGGGTTTACTAGGAGGGATAGGATTAGGAATGCGGATATTCGAGAAAAGGTGGGAGTGTCTTCAGTGGAAGACAAAATGCGGGAAGGGAGGTTGCGATGGTTTGGACATGTGATGAGGAGAGGCACAGAGGCCCCTGTGCGGCGGTGTGAGATGCTGTCTATGGATGGGTTTAAGAGAGGTCGTGGTAGACCGAAGAAATATTGGAGAGAGGTGATTAGGCGGGATTTGGTGCATTTGCAGCTTACCGAGGACATGACCTTAGATAGGAAGGTGTGGAGGACTCAGATTAGGGTAGAAGGTTAGTAGGTTGGTTGGCTTCTTTGTAGGGAGGAGTGTGGTGTTTTGTTGCCTTTTTAGTAGTTGTAAGGCTACGTTTGTAGCTTTTGTTTCATCTGCGCCGGCTACTTGCTAGTGCCTTGTGTAGTTAGATTATTATATTATTTTGTTGTAGTATAGTTTTGTGATTATCTGTTGTTTTGTTTATTGGTTTTATATCTTGGACTGTTTTGAGCCGAGGGTCTATCGGAAACAGCCTCTTTACTTCACCCTGGGGTAAAGGTATGGTCTGCGTACATTCTACCCTCCCCAGACCCCACTTTGTGGGAATATACGGGGTATGTTGTTGTTGTTGTTGATTATGCAAATATATCCAGAAGTTTCTTTGCTGGAAGGAAACATTTTATTAGGAGTCCGGAGTCCCTAGGGCTACCATATTTTATGGAGAAGTCCCACGGGTTAAAAGTTTTTGTCTAAGAGTTCTAGCCTACCTATATAAATGTCCGTGACTCCATCAGCCCGACATACCTTTTGTGATAGGCATAGGCTAGAATATTGGGTTCTCTTTGACCACTTTCTCTTACAAGCTCGTCCAAATCGAAGGACTCTCCACGACGCTTGAACAACTATGGATGAACATTCCTACTTAATATTCCGCTGCAACGGCTCTGTGTGTATACAAATTTCAACATCCTTTTATCATTTATTGCCAATTTCATAATAGTTCCCTTTTAAAATTATTGCCTTAAGAGTTGCGAAACTATTCCCTCATTTTCGATATTTATATGAGAAGTTTCTGCCCAACTGAAACAAGAGGTTCGAAACATGTTGCACTTGCCCTGTATAGTAAAATCCCACATTATTCTGTGGTTTTTCGTCCACCATCATCGATAGAACTTCTCAACGTCATTTTCTGATTGCAGGATCGACAGGGTTTGGATTCACACCGCATATTATCGCTGTGAAAACAGGAGAGGTTACCTCTTTATCCTTTGTATATCCTTTGCATGCTATATAGATAATCTTTTCTTTGACTTGAAGAACATTTAATTTCTTATGAAACTTGGGAATACCCAGCAAGCTTTCTTATGTTTCGAATTACAACTATTCCCACAGATGGGGTCTAGGGAGGGTCGCAGGCCTGACCCCTACCTCGTGGAGATGGAGAAACTTTCTTTTCCTTTTAAGTAATTATCTTATTAGATGATTCAGCAACATGATAAAGGCGTGATTGGTTTATGCTTTTATTCTTGGCTGGACTTCCTCCTACACGAGTAGAGCATGTGGTTTTGGTTCAGGGATGATTTATTTTTGGTGACTACTTAACAATATTTACTCTCCCTTCCAGCTGTTTGGTAGTGGAAGAAAAGTAAACAAGCATTAAACTTTTTCATATCTTTCATTTATGGAGGGGTTAAAAAGGCCTATGTCGTGAGTAGCATACTTTTTCACTTTTACTTCCCCTCTCTTTTATTTCTAGCCAAACAAGGGGAATGACCTTTCACCCTCTTTTACTTGTCCAATTTCCTTGAAACCCCTCCCCTTAGCACCCAACCAAACATGGTGCTAATCTTTTGTGATACGGATCTAAATATCTACATGTGTTTAATGTTTTTAACTCTTGGAATTCCTGTGTTTCCTTTGGATTCTTGTAACATCTTGGACACTTGTGATTGTTTACCAGATATTAAGTCAAAGGTCATTATATTTTTAATTACTGATCGTTACTATCTGCTTTTCAGGATGTGGCATATAAAATAATGTCGTTTTCTCAGAATGGTCCAAGGGCTGTTTGCATCTTGTCTGCCAGTGGTGCAATATCAAATGTGACTCTTAGACAATCTGCCACGTCCGGTGGAACTGCAACCTATGAGGTTTACTTCTTAATATATGTTACTTGTTTTAGCATATCATGTTCCATCTCACATACTTCAACTAATTATAATTTTTCATTTTTTTTCCCAAATAATTAATGTCTTTTTATAGTTATTTCTGCATTACTTTTTTATTTTTATATTCATTAGCGCCCTTTTTTTCACTTAAGCCCACACAGTAATGTGATTTGCACTTAAAGCTTCAATAGATTGTGGCAATTTAATTCGCCTCTTGTTTACTTCATATTACTTACAGGGGCATCTCACTTAGATGTGAGGGAAAAATTATCATTTCTCCTTTTTTTACTTGAGAGATGGTTATTTTTTACTATTATTTCTAAAATCCATATGCGAACATGCCTGAAATTAGTTGATTGTCTCTTCTAGAACTCACAGATCTGCTAATAAAAATCTGCTCTTCTGCATCGCTCTTTTCGGATTGTCTATCCTTGCATTATTTCAGTGTTGAGTGCTTTTCTGACCTTCTCTTCCTGTAGGGACGGTTTGACATATTGTCTCTCTCTGGTTCATTTATGCTGTCTGAAATTGGCGGTCAACAAAGCAGAACAGGTGGATTAAGTGTATCATTAGCTGGACCTGATGGACGGATTCTAGGTGGTTGTGTGGCGGGTGTTCTAACTGCTGCATCACCAGTCCAGGTTTGCCTTCTCATAAGTTTCAAAGTTCAATTTATGTTGCATATGTACTATCTTTTAATCATTCTTTATTCTCTGCTTGATTCTTCTATTTGATGCTTGGAATTTTCCTTCAAGTTTAATATTATTCCGTTTATTACACCCTCCTCCAGGCACAGAGTAATATTTACATCTGATTCTTGAAAAGGTTTGAATATTTTGTTTGTCAAGTCCAAACAGGAAGATCAGAATTAGCAGTATCTGCGTTTCCTGGATTTAGTGTTAAATGGTAATTAGTGAAGCTGGTCTTGGTATCTATACGAGACAAGCAATCCGTTGATTATTAAGCTTATGTTTTGGCACTCGGGTTACTTATATACCTCTTTCCATTGAATGAGACTATTCTGGCTTTATGAATGCGCGCAGCATGCATCATTCAGAAAAAAGAAAGAATGCGTGTGCAGCAGGCAAGAAGCATAATCCCTTTTTTGTGAAGGGTGTGGGGTGGGGGACTTAAAAAGGAAGTACCATCCTATTTCGACATTAGTTATCTTTGACTTTTTGATGTGTCCGAGGCTTACCATATTGAAATTACCATATTGAAAAGTAGCCGAAAAGAAGAAGAAAAAAACACGCTCAAAGGTATGAGGACCCAATAATAACAGAGGTGAATGGCTGGGTATTTGTGCTCGCACTACCATTTTGTCGCATGTGTTAACTGTTAAGAGCTATATGTACAGATTTTGTTTACATAGCAGGAACTAATTAAACGGCTTCTGTTCCAGGTTATCGTAGGTAGCTTCATTGCAGATGGTCGGAAAGAGCCAAAATCAGCAAACCATTTTGAGGCGTCACCTGTTCCATTGAATGCCAATCTTGGTGGTATGACGGGGGCCAATAGCCCACCATCACGTGGCACTTATAGTGAATCATCTGGTGGGCCAGGGAGTCCCCTAAATCAGAGCGGTCCAGTATGCACCAACGATAACCTGCAAGGAATCTCGAGCATGCCTTGGAAATGAGTTATTAACGCTCTCTTTCTGACCAATTGAACTCCTTGTCGCGACTAATTCGATGAAGAAGTCTCTGAGGGGAATGTTGTAATTGTAATCGGTGTAATTGTAGTTGTGCAGAAATAAGGACCACGGGCGCTTTTTACCTTAGTGTTCAAGGACTGGTGAGAAGTGCCAATTTGCTGATGCTTAGGTATTCTGCATTTTCTGTCTTGTTAATTTAGCTTTTTGTGTTTCATTAATCATAGGACATGGTTTGGCTTTCTTGTTCTATTTTAGTTATAATGTACTATTCTCTAGGGGTGACTTTCAAAATTAGCCATCTTCAACTTAGTAGGCGTTTGGACATGTGATTTGGGATCATATGATTTCAAATCAGCGTTTAATATAAATTATGTCCTTAACTTTTTGTGGTCAAATTCATTTTCTACCACAGCCAGCTCTTATATTTTTTCTTTTGAAAAGGTACAATGTTTCCTATTATCTTGATATTCTCACAAACCAGGTTGCTCGGATCCTTTGAAAATAAATAACTTGCGGAGAATTCGACACACATTTGGAAACATTTTAAAGGATTTGAGTAACATAATCAAATGTGGAGCCAGGAATGAACTTTATGATCCTTCAAAATGTCATTTTACTCGTGTCAGATTCTTTATAAAATGAAATATTTTTGGAGTATCTAACAAATTGACATTACTTTTGAAAGATTTGAGCAACCAGGAACATAGCTAAGGTATTAGGTACGAGTTCAGACGAATTCAATTTTTTTGTAGACCCTATAGTTTGTTAAATTTTTTATTAAATATGTGTTATGTATTAAATTAAACTCATAAATTTAAACTCTAGCTTCGACTCTCTGAGCAACATAGATGGGAATGTCATTATTTTAGGACTATATGTCAAATTAAGCATGGGCCTGTCTTAGGCTCAAAGGATGAAGAATTGCCTACCTTATAAGGAGTCCAAAAATCTCATTCCTCACTGATGTATAACATTTCTCTTCAACACCCCGCTCATGTCCAAACCTTTTTCCAAACGGAAACATGCACATTCATGGATTGGGGTATTATTTCCACTCCTTAATCCGTCTGGACTGGGGGTATTTTTCCACTCCTCTACAAGTTTGCACTGATTGTCCCCATTACAAGGTGGTCTTTAATTTTTACCCCTATTGCTCATTTATTGAAAATTTATTGTTCAAAGTACTCTTAACTATGACTTAATTTCGCTAGACAATATGTTTACCGTGGGACATAGATTCAATGCTATCTAATTCGCCAGACAAATCTTTATACTAATTATTAAAAAAAGAAATCGACAGGCACAACTCACAGGTTATGCCCCGTATATGACACAAGTTTATATTACTGAACCCATGTCCAATGTACAAAATTACACCAAAGGTATAAATTCAGTGTATGAACTTCTCGAGACATATGTTCTAAGATTTTAAAACTTTATGCCTTACGAAGTTCATACTACTGAATTTATGGAGATTTTTTTCTTAATATTAAAGATATTTTTGTTCATATTTTTATTACTTAAAATGTTAAAAAAGACAAATATTAAAAATCACAAATTCAATGAACAAAAAATTAACCGAAACCCCAAAATAGGGGAATTCCTGCTAATGAGCTTTGTCAGGGGTTTTAGCTCTGTAGCTGTAATTTTCGTTTTCTCGGTGAAAAAGTTATTTTGCAGATTTGAACCGTGCTGCTTCGCCGTCCGGCGCCGGCGCCGGCGCCGGCCCCCAAGTGCCGGTTAATTCGCCAGCTGTGGCACACTTCCACTAATTCCAATTTCACGAGATATCTACCACCTTACACCTCGTACCAGCAACAGATACGAGGTAACTTGTTAATGGTTATTGATATTGATATTGGTTTATTTATCAGCATTTTTCACGTGTTATATAGAAGATAGAATGTTTGTGATTCTGAGTACATGACCTTAGATAGAAAGGTGTGGAGTACACAGATTAGGATAGAAGGATAGTAGGTAGGAGTGTATTGTCGTGCTGTCCATTCTAGTAGTCGTAGTATTACTCTTGTTTCTTGTTCTTTGATTTATGTTATTATCTGTTATTTCGTGTAGTTTGATTATAGTATTATTTTGTTGTAGTATTGCTCTGCTACTATCTGTTGTTTTTATTATTGTCATTTTTTTTTAAATTTCTATTACTTCTTTTTCTAGATTGTTTTTATGTTTGAGACGAGGGTCTATTGGAAACAACCGCTCTACCTCTGAGGTAGAGGTTAGGTCTGAGTAGGTCTGCATACACTTTACCCTCCTCAGACTCCGCTTTATGGGACTACGCTGGATATGTTTGTTGTTTGTGATTTTGAGATTCTTTAGGCAAACTGTTAGTTGTCATAATACTTATTTTCAAAAGTAGTACTTTAGATCATAGAAGGCTGGGTTTTGGATCTGTATCAAACTGACTTCAGAATCTTACAAGGGGTGGGGTGGGGTGGGGGAGGATTTACCAAAAAGACCTTCCGTGCTCTGGTAGTTTATGGATGACCTTAAATGATCACAATGTTTAAGCGCAAAGTGTAAATAAAGCATAGGCTTTAACGAAGAAAGACACAAATGGAGGAAAACTACAAATATGTATGTATTTGTAGTCTAAGACTAATAATTATAAGCATGAATAACAAGTATATGAATAAAGAAATTGAAAAAGAATTACTTATAAAGTGCTGCCTCTTCAGGATTACACTAATTGGCAAGTAAAAGTAGCCATAGAGCCTTGATTATGTGCTAAAGCACCTATCAAGCGAGGGGAAACGCTCAACATGTTTTGGCTTAGTCTTTTCTTCATCCTAATGACAATGATGTAGTCTATCCCCTTTGTGGATCCATATCCAACTGCTGCTACTCCATGATCCAATGCAGTTCCATAATATCCATCAAACGCTCCCTATACCCATAATCCAAATAGTATTCACTCAATATTAATTGCAATGGTCGCTCACTCAATAGCTTAAATTAAAAATAGTCAATTGATGTATAATATGTGTATAACCGTATATAATAAGTGTATAGTTTATATATATCGATTAGAAAAAGTAAACATGAATCTGACCGACTATTTGTGTAAAGATCCTTTAAGAATTTCAATAGTAGTCATCCAGTATTATAAGCAATCTTAAGAGGTCTATTTATAATTAAAGTTACATGTTTTTGTATGACGGAAGTCATTTTTCTAGAAATATTTTCCAAAAAATCACTTATCTATTGAAAAATATATTCTGCTCTTTAGTTGGAGAGTATTCTCTGACAATCAAACACCAAAAAAATGACTTATTTTCGAATAAAAAAATATTATGTTTATTCCTGCATTGCTTTTATCTTTTCTTTTCTTCATTTTTAGATTTATTAGCACCTTTTTCTTCACTAAAACCCACACTTTAATAGTGCTTTGCGGCTTGTGCTTAAAGCCTCAATAGATTGTGGTGCTTTTGTATGCTTCTCACCTTTGGCACCTCTGCTTGTATTGTAAGCTTTAACTCGGCTCTTGTTTAGTTCATATTAATTACAAGGGCATCTTCTTAGCTGAGACGGAAAAATTACCATTTTTCATCATTTTACCTGAGAGATATAGTTTTTTACTATTATTTTTAAAATTCATATGCAATTCATATGGATTTTAGTCTTATTCTTTGATTTCAACTTCATTTTGTGCTTGAAATTACTAGTTGATTGTCTCTTCTAGAATTCACAGATCTGCTGATAAAATTCTACTCTTTTGCATCGCTCTTTTTGGATTGTCTATCCTTGCATTATTGTAGTGTTGAGTGCTTTTCTTACCTTTTCCTCCTGTAGGGACTGTTTTCCATATTGGCTCTATCTGATCAATGGAGTAGAACAGGTGGATTGACTGTATCAGTAGCTGGATCTGATGGACTGGTTTTTGGTGGTAGTGTGGCGGGTGTCTAACTGCTGCATCACCAGTCCAGGTTTGCCTTCTCATAAGTTTCAAAGATCAATTTACGTAGCACATATTCTATCCTTTAGTCATTTATCTCAAAGCACTATTGCTGTATCTGTATTAGGTTGGACTAGAAATTTCAAATTTGTGTAGATTAGGTAGGATGGGGTTCCTGTATTCCCTCTTCTCTGCTTTATTCTTCTGTTTGATGCTTGGTGTTTTTCTTCAAGTTAAGTACTATTCCTTTAATAGTGATGGAGTATTCTTGAAAGGTTTGGGATATTTTGTTTGTCAAGTAAGCCTAAACCGGAAGATCAGAATTAGCATTATCCGTTTTTCCTGGATTTAGTGTTAATTCGGTAATTAGTTAAGCTGGTCTAGGTATCTATTTGAGGCGAGCAATCCGTTGATTATGAGATGTATATAGCACTCTGATTACTTATACGCCTTTTTCCATTGGAAGAAACCATTCTGGCTTGACAAATGCACGCAGCAAACAGATAAATACATTCAATATCTTTTTTTTCCCTTGATAAAGTAATATTTTTAGTATCCGGAAACTCCTCAATTCCCAGACCGTGAAAGGCTGGGCTCTTATGCTCACACTACCATTTGTTTATCTAGGTTGCATGTGTGACACAGATTTTGTTTACTTAGCTGGCACTAATTAAGTGGCTTCTATTCCAGGTTATTTTAGGTAGTTTTGTTACAGATGTTCGGATACCTGCCACCTCCCACCAACAACAGATACCAGGTAACTTCTTAATGGTTATTGATATTGGTATTGGTTTATTTATCAGCATTTTTCATGTGTTATAGAATACAGAATGTTGTGATTTTCCAATTCTTTTCTTTCATTTTCTTCTTCTTTTTTTGGGGTAGGTGGGGTGGGGAGATTGAATACATGTTGCACTTGCCCTGTATAATAAAATTCCCATTATCCTGTTTTGTTTTGTCCACCATCATCGGTAGAACTTCTCAGCGTCATTTTCTGATTGCAGGATCGACAGGATTTAGATTCACACAACATATTATCACTGTGGAAACGGGAGAGGTTTACCTTTTTATCCTTTGTATTTCCTTTGAATGCTATATAGATGATCTTTTCTTTGATTTGAAGAACATTTAATTTCTTATGAAACTTGGCAATAGACAGCAAGCATTCTTATGTCTTGAATTGCAACTATTCCATATAAGTTTTGCTGTCAATTTCAGAAAATTTGGTAGAAGTTGACTTGGTTGGCAGTCGCGGACAATATCTTAGGAAAAGAGTAGTGAAAAGAGAATATCAATAAAGCACCTGCTCTCAAATGATGGCCAAACATTTTACTGATTACAAGCACTTTGGTAATGAGACTTATATTACTGACATAAAGAATAGATTGTGAAAAATGTGTTTCTAAAATGAATTTCTTCAAATATGGCGTCCCTAGTAAATGAGCATAACTTTGAATCAATATGACTAGCATACCCTTAGAAAAGGCTTTATCGTTTGTTGTTTAAAGAAATTCCGTAAAAATTTATTGAGTTTCAAATCCTCAAGTCACTTTTGGCTGAAGATACTCCGTAAAAATATATTGAGTTTCAAATCCTAAAGTCACTTTTGGCCGAAGATACTTTGAGCCAGTGTCGTTAAAATCATCTCATGCTTAAAGGGATGGAATGATACAATGCGGGATGATTAATTGGATACATTGTTAATTTAGCTTCATAGGTAAATTTGGAGTCTTACAAAGTTATGCTTTGTTGATTAATTGGATTCATTTCTTATTTGATATCGATTTGTCTAACTGCAAGTTGTTTCACAGGTTGATAGTGTCTTTGAAAGTTGAAGTTATGTTTGCACATGCATTTAACTTGAAAAAAAAGTTGAAATTTTGTGAGCGGAAAAGTTTTTTCACTTGAAAGCTGGTCAAAACTACTTTTCAAACTTGAAACTCATCTTCAATTTTTTTTTTCAATTCCATGGACAAAGAACTCCTTAAGTCGCAGGTCATTATATTTTGTACAACTAATCCTCTTTATCTTATTTTCAGGACGTGGCATTAAAAATATTGTCATTTACTAAGAATTGTCGTAGGGAGGTTTGCATCTTGTCTGCCAGTGGTGCAATATCAGATTTGACTCTTATACAAACTACAACGTCAAGTGGAACGGCGACCTATGAGGTTTTCGTCTGAATATATTTTACTTGTTTTAGCATTTCATGTTCCATCTCACACATTTCAGCTAATTATAATTTTTCAATTCTTTTGTCCAAATAACTAATGTCCGTTTCTATGTTTATTCATGCATTACTTTTATCTTTTTTTTTTCTAATAATATATATTTATTAGCACCTTTTGCTTCACTAAAGCCCACTTTTCAATTGTGCTTAAAGCCTCAGTAGATTGTGGTGTTTTTCTATGCTTTCCTCCTTTGACACCTCAGCTTGTATTGTAAGATTTTACTCGGGTCTTGTTTAGTTCATATTAATTACAGGGGCGTCTTCCTTAGTTGAGAGGGAAAAATGACCATTTTTCATCATTTTACTTGAGAGATACGTTTTGGACTATTATTTGATTCAACTTCATACTGTGCCTGAAATTACTAGTTGATTTTCTCTTCTAGAATTCTCAGATCTGCTCTTCTGCATCGCTCCTTTTGGATCGTCTATCTTGCATTATCATAGAGTTGAGTGCTTTTCTGATCTTTTCCTCCTGCAGGGACTGTTTGAAATATTGACTCTGTCTGGTTCATTTCTGCTGTGTGATGTTGTCGGTCCATGGAACATACAAGGTGGATTAAGTGTATCCTTAGCTGGAGCTGATGGACGGGTTTTTGGTGGTATGATGGCGGCTGGTCTATCTGCTGCATCACCAGTCCAGGTTTGCCTTCTCACAAGTTTCAAAGATCAATTTATGTAGCATGTATTCTTTCTTTTAGTCATAATGATGGAGTATTTGCATCTGATTCTTGAAAAGGTTTGGATATTTTGTTTGTCAAGTAAGCCTAAACAGGAAGATCAGAATTAGTGTTAATTCGGTAATCTAGGTATCTATTTGAGGCGAACAATCCGTTGATTATGAGGCGTATATAGCAGTCTGATTACTTATATGCCTCTTTCCATTGGAAGAAACCTTTCTGGCTTTACAAATGCACACAGCACGCAGATTAATACATTCAATATCTTTTTTTCTCCCTTGATAAAGTAACATATTTAGTATCTGGAAACTCAATTCCCAGACCCTCAATAACAGAGGTGAAAGGCTGGGCTCTTATGCTCACACTACCATTTGTTTATCTAGGTTGCATGCGTGACCCCCAGGGGTCTAATTAAATGGCTTATGTTCCAGGTGGTTGTAGGTTGTTTCGCTTCAGTTGCTGCTCGGATGAATCCCAATCTTGGTGGTATGACGGGGACCAATCGCCCACCATCGCGTGACACTTATAGAGGATTGGCCAGTTTGCTAGGCAGTCACCCTAAATCAAAGCGGTCCAGGAGGCGCCTACAATAACCTGCAAGGAATCTCAAGCATGCCTTGGCAATGAGTTTTTTCCGCTCTCTTTTCTGACCGATTGGACTCCTCGTCGACTATCACTGAAGAGGACCCTTGAGGGGATTGTTCTAATTTTAATCACTGTAATTGTATTTGTGCAGACAGAACCACAGACACTTTTTACCTTACCTTAGTTCAAGAACTTTTGAGAAGTGCCAATTTGCTGATGCTTAGCTTTTTGTGTCTTTTCATCCATGTTTTGGCATGAAACCTGCCAACTTCACAGCAGAAGCAACATAGGCAACTGGTACAGTGATGATCAACAGTCTGGCCTTGGTGGAACCTCTGATGATTGAACGACGGTGGGGGAGCAAATCCAACTAGAAAAACTCACATTGGGCTTAGGGATAATCAGGCTCCACCAAGGCCACACTGTTTAGCATCACTGTACCATTTGCCTTTGTTGCTTCTTCTGTGGAGTTGGCAGGTTTCATGCCAATACATGGAGGAAAAGACACAAAAAGGACATGAGGTTTAATCAACAAAAGTTTTAGTATATTATATACATCTTTAGTTTAAGATCATCACTCTCTACCTCACCTCTGAGTTAGTGGTACGGATTGCGTACACTTTACCCTCCAAAACTCCTCTTTGTGGGAATACATTGGGTGTGTTGTTGTTGTTGTTTGTAGTTTAAGATATGATTCAAAACTGTTCGTGCCTCGTCAAATTAAGACATGAAATGAAACATAAGGTAGTGGAGTATATGAGAATACTAAAAGGACACTTGAATCTGAAAGAATTAAAGAAAGCAATGGCTTCTTTAGAAACACATGGGATTAACAAACTATATTGGTGCTTGCTTAATAAAAGACAACAAAATGCTTAAACAACATTCAACAAATAGAAAAAAGTACATTTTTTTCACTTAGTTTTTGATAGGGAAAGAAGCCATTTTGTTGATTCCACAAAGGCCATGGGCTTTGCCAGAGTTTCTCTTCATCCTAATGAAACCTTTTTCTCCCCATTTGGCACCCCAAGAGTTTTTGACAATGATGTAGTCCATCCCCTTTGTTGATCCATATCCAACTGCTGCCACTCCATGATCCAATGCAGTTCCACAATGGCCATCAAACACACCCTACAACCATATTCAATCGCTTAAATTAAAAATAATCGACTGATGTATAATATGTGTATAATAAGTATATAATCTATGTATACCTAGTAGAAAAAGTAAATAGTGAATCTGACTGGCTATTTGTATAAAGATCCTTTTATGAGTTGTCATAGTATTCATCCAGTATTACAAGCAATCTTAAGAGTTTTATTTAGGGTTGTGGGGGGTGGGGGTGGGGGGATAAGGGAAGGGAGTTTACCCCTTTGTAGAATTGGAAATCCCTGCCAGAAGCCTCAATGGCAACACTAACAGGTTGGTTAGCAAGAGCTTTCAACAAACTTTGTTCATCATTGGCAGGCACATCATGGTATCCATCTATTGTCACCACTTCACTTTCATCCTGAAAACATCACATTCAATTTAAAACTTCTAATATTGGTATCGGATAACTTTAGGAGAATCCGACACACATCTGACAACATTTTAAAGGATCTGAGTAACATAACCAGAGATGGATCCAGAAATTGAACTTCACGAGTTCAAGTTTGAAATACTCATAGAAGCTATGCACGTTTGCTCAGATCCTCCAAAAATGCCGTTCTACTCGTGTTAGAGTATACTTTTGGAGGATCTAACACACTGACGCTATTTTTGAAGGATACGACCAACCAAGAGTAGAGCTATAGTATTAGGTACGAGTTCAGACAAGCTCATTACCTAACTTTTCCTTAAGACCCTATATTTTGTATTAGAAAATTCATTAAATATGAGTTGAGTAACAAATTGAACTCGTAAACTTAAAATCCTAGCTCCGACTCTACGAACAACATAGCTGACTTACTCTCTTTTCATCACAAGTGCCTTCTTCCATGAGGTAAGGATAGTCATCCTCTTTGTGAAGACCACCTTGTGAGACAATAAATTGAAAAGCATAATCCATAAGCCCACCATTGCAACCACTGTTGTATTTTGTGTCACAGTCAATCAACTCTTGTTCAGACAAAGATGTCAAATTCCCTGTCTTTATTTGGTTTATTCCCTCTACTGCTGCTACCGTTGAAAACGCCCAACAACTACCTGCAAAACTCGCATAATTTGTTTGATAAGAGCATGACACGTGACTTTCTAAAGCTGAAAATGAAGTTTTAGCGAGTGAGGGGGTAAATATGGCTCTAAAGTATAACTGTAGGGGTAAGTTTGTTGAAAAAGTATAACAGAGGGCAAATGTAGCTTATTTTCGACAGTAGAGGGAAAAATATGACCCTTTTTGGATCTGTAAATATGGAAGTAAGGACTAATAAGTGTTTGGATATATTGAATATGAAAATAAGCAGTTGATTTGTTTGAAAAAAAGGTATCGATAAACACTTTTTTCCCAAGTTGCTCGAACCTTACAAAATGTTATCGCATTCGTGCCAGAACTTCAAAAATATATTGGTTTTTTGGAGGATTTGGTACACACTGGAAGATATTTTTTGAAGAGTTCGAGTAATATAGTTTTTTTCGTTAAAATGATGGAAATGACATCAAATTTATGAATTTGAAAATAAAGGATTAAATGAAGTGTTTGGTAAAAAGTCTCCATGGAAGAAAATGTTACTGTTGAATACGGAAGAATTGAAATCTTAGATCAAAACACTATGCATGGATGGTAATAAACTGCCTAAACAGGATTTCTTGAACAACAAATAACCAGTTCAAATATTCACGACCAAGAAGTACTGATTAACGATGACTTCAAGGGTGTCTTTGCTAGAATAATAGGTAATAATGAGATCACTGTTTTAATAAATGATGCGAAAAAGGGTAGTGACATTGATCCACAAGATAGTCTTTTTTTCTGTTAAAATAACTGAAATGCCCTTAAAATTCGTTAACACTTAAAAATCAACCCCTACTTATAGTAAATGATGCGGATAAGGGTAGTGACATTGATCCACAAGATAAACACTTTTTCTGTTAAAATAACTGAAATGCCCTTAAAATTTGTTAACACTTTAAAATCAACCCTTACTTATAGTAAATGATGCGGATAAAGGTAGTGACATTGATTCACAAGATAAACGCTTTTTCTATTAAAATGACTAAAATGCCCTTAAAATTTGTTAATTTGTTAACCTACTTACCACATGAGCCCTGGTTCTTGACATCAGTCACAGCACCCTTTTGTCTCCAATCAATAGACTTTGGCAAATCCACAAAATCTCTATAAATAAATTCTTGTGTGGACTCATCATTTGATCTCTCATTTTGAACTTTGAGTCCTAAATACATTTTCTTGAATTCATCATGGCTCAAATCAGCAAATTCATTCAGTCCAAGCCAATAGTTACTAACCATATTGTTCCTCTCATCAATGTGCTTCAAATTATCTCTAAAAATCTCAAACCTATGCAACTTCTCTTCAATGCTCTTGTAAATCTTGCTATGTTTCTGCATCCACGTCTCGAAGAGATCGATGATGTTATCGATGCTAGTCAAGTCATCGGGGGAATATCCCACGATGGAGAAGTCGCGCGCAAATGTTGCGCGCGACATGAGAGATAGTAATAATATGGGGAATAGGACAAGAAATGAGAATGAAAAATTAGCCATTTTGTATTTGATTAGTAGTAATAGAGAGATGTTGAGATGAATTAATGGAGGAGAATATATGAGTTTATATAGGGGTAAAATTCTTGATAAGTTTTGCTTTAAAGCTAAGTTTTGTGCAATATCTTAATTGTATATATAAACTTAGTAGAAGATGTAGTAGCAGTAATAGGAGACTTGAAGCATGCTTTTTTTGGCTTTGGATTGAAGATTCAACTTCTAATTAAACATGTGATTTTATGCTATAATTTTATGGTGGCAAATGGACGGTTTAAGCTGAATTATGTTAGGACGGGTCATGCGATGAGTTAATAAATGAGTCATCAATTGTGTCCAAAAGTTATTTAGGCTACGATGAGCTAAACAATGGATCAAAATCCAATCTAACTAACTTTTATCAGATTTTAATTTCTTAGTTAGTTTTCTTATAATTTGTTTAATTAAAAAAAAAACAAGCAACATAAACAAATTTCTTCTTCTTTATAGTAGGTTACGATCGTCTTAACATTAATTTTCAATAACTTATAAAAATTTAAATTGCCATCTAATATTTTATCATAAGTTTTTTATTTTGTTCAAAAGAATCTTTAGACCGTAGCTTAAAGAAGTAAAAGATTCATTAATGGCAAGAGACATTAAAAGAGAATCATTTACTAAACAGATAATCGACCAAAATTATACATGAGTATATATTATATGAAACTTTTAGGCCCTCCAATCCAGCAATCTAATAAAAACAGATTAAGAGCATGACGAATGTTTGGTTTAGGCTATCGACAAATATTATTAAATGTAAAAAAAAACGATCGTGTGACTTTTGAAGGTTTTCTGCTTTTACTCAATCTGCGCAGAGTGAATTGGTTCCTAAGAAACCCCTGAAAGGGCTATCATTCAATGGGTACACGAAAGTGACGAAGTTATTTTTACTAAGAACCATACTTATCTGTTGAAGCTAATTGGATGATCAGGCCAAGAGTTGCCGTCTCTTCCCCTCACTCATGAGCTCCTTTCGCTAATATGAAATTTGAGTCATCAAAATTTTTTTCTAACTCGGCCCAGCCTGGCATCCTTATATGCAACTCACGCTTCAAAAGGCAAAACTCTCTGCATAGTTTGGTGACCTATATATTTTCAATCGGAGCGTTTAATCTTTTGATTAAAATAAAAATTGCGAGAGAGTAGAGCGTACCTCCCTGTTATAATCACGAATCTATTTATAGTCGCACTGTTTCATAATCAACAAAGTTGAATTTTTCAGGAAAAACCCTCGAATTGAGGAGTCTAAGACATACTTCTTCCGTTCCTAAATACTTGTCATCCTTACGAAAAATATATGGTTCACAATACTCCTTCCGTCCATCTTTACTTGTCCAGTATACTAAAAATAGATACCCAATAACACTTGTCCAGTTTGAAAAATCAATGTATAATTTATCATTTTGTGTCTATTTTACCCTTGCTATTAAAACTAGATCATTATCCAATGTATTTTCTAAAACATTAAATTTTTTAATTCAAAGAGTGATATAGTAAAATGACCCCTATTACGGGTGTACATGGACCGGGTTGGTTCAAATTTTTTAAATACCAAACCAAATCATTAGTGTCGAGTTTTTAAATTTATAAACCAAACCAAACTAATAAAAGTCGGGTTTTCCAACCTCGGATTTTTTCGATTTCTTCGGGTTTTTCGGGGTTTTTTTCCGGTAAAGTCTTCATACAAACATATAATTAACTTGTGCTTCAAATATTTCTTTAGTCCGAGCAAAATACAACTATCTAAGGTATTTCTTAAAAAAATAATACAAAATATATTCACTGTATTTGAAATTTATGAAGTGAGTGATGACAATAAAATATTCAACCAAAAAAATAATGAAATCGCATAGAATAAATATTGCATATTAATAAGTCATAATAAAAATAATCATAATTTAAAAGTATTAAGTCATGCTAAAATAAGTCTAATAAATATTAACTACATGACTAAATATTAAACAGAAAAATCAATTAGTTTATGTATTTATGTAAAATTAAAGAATAAATATCTAACATAATTGTCATTCCTAGTGTTGGATTGAATAATCTTTTGTTAACAAGCGTATTGATTTGGGATTTATTTGAGTTACTAATATCTATGGGTTGTAAAAAGACTTATTGGACTTTAAAATTCTAAGTTTAAACTTGAAATAATATAGAGAAAATTATCCTAGATATATATTTAAGACTCATTATTGCACTAAATACATCACTTTTTATCTAATTACTAAGCTAACTTTTTAATTACATTCCATACCAGAATTTAAAAAACACAGATTTTCTTATTATTACGTATTTTAATTTAATTTTACTTAAATTTTACTTAATTAAAGATAAGTTATCTATAATAAGATAATTACAATTACCTATTAATTGTCTAATAAATACTGAATGGGTCCCACAATATCACACGTTTGAATTTCTCTTAAAATACATTCAAGATCTTCAATTTTCTCTTTCCAGTCCTTGATTCTCTCTATGGTAACAGAGATTTTTTCTCTATTTTCTTCCCCCAAATATCTTCACTCCAATTTCACATCCAAAATCATAACTTTACTCAAATTTTCACACAATATTTCAAGCTTCTTATGAATTTCATAGTTGGGAAATTCAATTTATGTGTTTGGTGATTTGATTTTGTGAGGTTTTCATATAAGTGTTTATCTTTGTTTTTGAGATTTGATGAGAGTGACAACAATGTCGAAAAAATCCATGGTTTACTCTACTCCAACCCGCAAAAGTCCTAGATTTGTTGAAAGAGATAGTCTCATTATGCTATGTAGATCAATTTTTTACTTGGGTTGTTTCACCCAAACCACGGAGAAGAATTTTAACATCATACAAAGTGAGAAAACGGTTGAAAAATTCGATGATGTTGTTCATGTTGTTGAAGTCAAGTCTACATATCAAAAAGATAGGAAGAGAAAAAATACAGTTATTTCACCTATAATGGCGGAGAACTACGGCTTTGATTTTCAAGAACAACCCCAAGTTCAAACACATAAAAAAGAACTAAGCTTTTCATATCTTTTTGTATGGAAGAAGTATGCCATTTGATGTTTTAATATATTAAATTTGGTCGTATATGGAGTATTTATTATGAATGTAATGTGTTAATTCTTTATAATTCAATATGCAATTTGACATGTAAATTCATTCCAAAGCTCTTTTAATATCATTGTACGTAATTTGTATAGAATCTAATTGCATTCTCCTCTTTTAAACTAGTACACAAACTGATTTTATGGTGTATGATAGATGAGTGTGTGATCTTGATATATGAAACTGGTATGGGAACTGGTTCATTATGTATGTTAGATGGATGTATGAACTGGATATATGAAACTGATATAAAAACTGAGTTCATTATATATGAATCATGTATAATTACCCGCTACATCACATTGACCTCCATGTTGATTCATTATCGAATGAAGATTACCATCTTTCATATTGAAAAATCGATATTGCCGGTTTGATAGCATCAATTTCTTTAAAAATAAAAAATAAAAAATTAAATTACTTAGTTGAAAGGAAGCAAGTATACTTCAATGGAGTTTTTCGTCTGGAGAAGAAGAAGGATTATATTTTTTATATAATCAACGTATTTTTAGGGATTGATTGATATCTAAAAATGTTATTTTAGGGATTGTTGTTACTTTCTTTTTCTGTTTTAATTACCATTTGTTAGTATTTAATAAATTTTGGTTTCTTTTTTTTTTCTTTTCGTTTTTTCAGGTTTTTTTTTCTTTTTTTTTTTTT
>QJPP01000560.1:0-5000 GCA_003996215.1 Jaltomata sinuosa
AACAATTTCTACGAACGATAAAGGTCAGGAAAAAAATCAGGATTCCAAAAAGTACGATATTTCTACTCGCAGTCATTATAGCGGTTCCTTCTTTTCCTAGAAAATGCAAAAAAGAATTGGCTGCTATGAAAGTAAGAATGGGAAAAAAATAACGAATGATAGTCATGGGGTCTATTGTACATTATTTCGGTACGACCAGCGCGGTTGTTCCTATTTCATTTTCTTCTTTCAAGCTCTAAAGCACTAGCACTAAGTTACTTACGTTACGATCTTTCTTATCTTAAGATATTTCGAGTTGGATGAAAAGAGCGCTCCTAAATGAATCCTTTCTCTTTTATACGATATACCGGAATCCCCTTTTCTCTCCTATAAATCTTCTTTGCACGAGCTTCTGTAAGCCCCCCGAAAACATACTTCGAATTAGCCCAAGGAGGCCAATCGCTACATAAACACAATACAATGTCTCCCTCTCAGAAGTGGCCCTTGAGATAATAACTTGAAAGCTTTCTTCTTTCTGGCTTTCAGAGTGATAATTCATTATATAACCTATCCTTTCTTCCCTTACTTTTTGAATTCAGCTCTCTCTTCTATCTTTCGTTCTCGTTCTCGAAGGTTGACTTACTTGCATCCGGGGACCGGCTTCGCAGGTATCTAAACCACTCAAGGCTAAGCACTCTGGGCAAACGCTTTCGATCATAGCATCTTGTTCTGTCACTAGAGATAGAAGATGAACAGCCTTTCTTTCTAATGATGAATATAGTTACCTAATCAATGCTGAGAGATTCTACAATACAATACAATATTTTTTTGATGCTGATTATGATATCACTGACCACAAACTCAATCTCATCTTAAGTATAGGCGAGGTTCACTCAATAAGGGTTTGAACTTATCGACGTAACCCTAATCTTCCTTCTTTGCCTCATCTTCTTCTCTTTCTCTTATTTATGATATTTCCTGATTTTCTCGCTAAGCCCATGTGCGCTGGAATGATACGTTTATACCATACTCCCCTCCTTCTATTAAGTTGAATACTCACACTGGAAATAATAAGAGAATACCGGGGATTAGCTGCTATTCTTTCCTGGTGGTACCAAAACCAAGAAAATCTGTGTAATGGCCCTCTTCTATAAATGTTAATTTGTTTTCCATTCCTGTCTAGATACACCAACGAGGGAATACGCTGCATAGAACTCGTGCTCTATCGTTTGTGAAGGGGGATTCCATCTGCCATCTTCTTACTTATTATAGGATGAATCTGATTAACTTCCTGAACCACCAGCAGTTGACTCTGGGCATTGAGTCCTTACTCCTTCCGACAACAGCACTTCTATGACACCACCCCCGGTACCGGTTAGGAGAGCAGCTTGCCCACTTCTCTTACTGATGTGGCATTTTGCCTTCAAAGAGATGATTCAATAGCAGTAGGACCAGTCATGAACTCAAGAGCTCCAACTCGTACTCATAGTTAAGCAGCGGAAAACTAAGTACGGTAGCAAGTCAAATCAATCTCCTCCAACAGAAGGCCCTGACCCCGCCAACCAAGTATCAAAAAGAAAGAGAGAAAAAGCGGATATGAATAAGGGATAGGCAAGTCCCATTCAATCGATTCCTAAGAACTTACCTTACCTCTCGAAAGGAACTTCACTATCGTATAGTTGACTCGACTCGAATGCCCTCTTATAAGGAAGAATTAGATGTGCGCAGAGGCTCGATGGAATTGAGTCTTTCAACATCATTTCCGACATTCACCATCAAAAGGGGGATATGACACTAGCACTAGGATCTGTCTATGCTTGGACTGATTGGACGAGCATCCGCTTTTCGGCATATCGATACTTCATACTTCTTCTTCCTCAGCGACTTGGATTGATGCCTATCGGTACGAGGAAACTCGGGATTCGTGCCATGTATGTGGCACACAACAGCTTTTATCGATGTGAATCAACAAATCACTGGAAAATTAGGTCACATAGATCTTCTTTCCTACAGTAGCAGATTCGGCTAGTGATCAGTACCCTATCTTTCTCTTTATTCCCATAGAAAGATTCTTCTAAGAAAAAACTCTCGGATTGGCTGAGCTTTCAAAGGGAGTGAAGTAATTGGATTTAGGATGTCACTAGGCGACTAACCCACCTTTCCGATACAACTTCTTTCTACTTCCGGATCTCGTAATAAAGGAAGAAAAGAAGAGCTTGATCCGCTCGATGGGAGAATGAAACCATGAGTGGAAAGATCTGTTGTTCGATCTGCTGGGGGGCGATGAAACCAATATAGTATCGTTAATCCTCCTGGCCTGCCTTTCGAATGAAACAGTTATGAAATATCCGGGCCGGGTCTTGGGTCCAACAGCCGGATCGATTACAAGTCATCTCCTAGCCTTCTTTCCTTGTTTTGTTGCACTCATTCACTCCGAAATTCCATGCCCTAAAGTAAAGGGCAGGAGAGAGGGCAAAAGAAGGAAAGTTGCTTGCCCGAAGGGGAAGGAAGAGGTTTCTTTGCTGGCCTTTTCATCGAGAGATGCGGCCGTTGTTGTCTCTATGCCTTTTTGCCTATCTTACTCTTTCTCAAGGGACAGATGTCGACAATGCTATCATTAACATCTGATCTTTTTTATCTTCTCGAGAGAAGCCCAAGAATTCCGGCTCGGAACTTGACTCCTGCTTTTGTTAAAAAGTCCATACTTAACTTCATTTCATGTCCGAGTTCGTCATTGTCTTACCTGCTTTCCTGCAGCCTACTTAAGCCCGGGGGAGAATGCTTGCTGTCAGCTTCTATTCTCTATTCCTATCCGAGTCTATCTTTCAGAGAGAACCTACCTCTTCCATGGTACCCACCTTCAAACAAACTTATACTAATTCAAATTAAGTAAATATGTCAATCTTGATCTCGCCTAACTCAGTGTACTCTTGAGCCTTTCACAAAGGGAATTCATGCAGGCAGCTCATGGATAGTATAAACATTAGGCTCCGGTTTGCCCTGCCTTTGTCTAATTCCAAAGAGTTTAAAGTAGATTTCAGACTTCAATAAGTTTCCCTCAATGAAAGCGGGGATTTCTGCCTAGCAGTAGGTGTCAGGTGAAGGGACAGAGACATCCTCTTTCTACCAGACTTGTCTCATTAATGTGAAAACTGGCAAGCCCACGGAGTGGTGCCGGTGCGCTAGCTTAAGGAAAGTAGTTCGTTCAGGATGTTAAACTTCGTATTCAATCGGAAAACCTTTAACATATTCTTCTTTTTTCTCTCTATTTGTGACCATTCCCACTTCAAAGTCAAAGATTAGGAAGATTCTCCTGATTTTTGATGTTATGGCCTCCTACAAAACTCGAAATGAATTAGCTTAGCTCTCGAAACTACCGGCGAAGGAGAAAGTTGTCCGGAATTCATTGCCTATTTTGAGGCTATAACTGTAATGAAAATATCAGATGGGAGAAGGAGAACCGGTTCGGCAATAAGACCTAGGAAGGGAGATCTAATGGCCGGTCTGCGAAGAACAATCAAAGGAGTTTTCACTTCCTCAATTAAGGGCATTCTAGTTCGACATGCTACCTTCTCGATGTATCGATTCTTGGTAGACAAGGCTGGTTTAGATCGAGACGCCCACCTTTCGGTCCGGGGCTGAAGTTTTCTCTTTCTGTCGGAAAACGAGCTTCGCTTCTGGCAAAACATCGGGAGGGAGTGCTACTGCTTCCTTAATTCATCAATTCCCATCTATGAAAGGGATCCAATTCGGTATCTTGCGTATGAATTCATGTTGTCAACGAGGATCTTAGCCCCTTTCCTTGTTGTTTTCCCGTAAAATGAACAAAAAAAGGACTTTGAGTGATAGCAGAATGTAGGAACGAAGCTTCCCGGAGTCCATCGATTCATTCCCAATCCCATCCCGTTCTCTCACCAACTTGAATAGCTTATTTTCCTTCTCAACTCAAGGTGATCTAAATATCATATCTACGACCCTCACCTCCCCGGAAAGCGCCTTCGTTCCACATCAATTGTACAATAAAATATATCTCGATTGGACTAAGGAAGAACAAAAAATCTTCGCTCGATGATTATTTAGTTTCTCCTGTTACCTTGTTTCAAACCTAGCGCCCCTGCTCTTTCTATGAGTTGGCTACTCCGTTGTACGCTATCTTTCTCTTCACACCTGGCCACCCCGGTTCCTTTCTGCTTTTTTTCTTGCTACGGAATTAGCCTGTTTGGCGTGGTTTGTTACCTAAAAACACCATCCTTTCTTATTTTAGGGAAAAGTCAAATTTCTTTTTTAATCCCTGGGGAGTTTCACGCTCGAGACCAATCATCTATGTAAAATAGATGAGAGCGAGAAAGAAGGCTCGAGAGACCTGTCTGGAATCAATCAACAAAAGCTTCACTTCACCTGCACAAGCACACGGTACTATACTAATGGAAGCCCTACCTACCGAGGAACCACATGAAACGAAGAATAAAACTTCAAACTCGCTAGAATGCAATGTAAGGGTTACGACGGATGGGACCTTAATAAGGCAATTTCTAAGATAAGAAGGACGACTCGGCTGCCTTCCCCGCGAAAAATCTTTCCCGACAGTCGCTCAAGCACTTTCACGCAACAAGAAAGCAAAGCGTATCGTATCTCGCGCCATCCGAATAGGTTTCAAAGCAAGCAGTACGGCGCAACAGAGGAGCCCATTCAGTATCGTCTTTGTTTGTGAATATTAATGCGTCCTGTCTTCATGTTGTATTATTCCCATTGACTGTGACCAAACTGCGTTCCGAGTGTCTTTGTAGAGAAGAGAGAAATCTTCCCCTAAGATAGTCAGGGATAAACCGCTCTACAGAACAGGGAACAGGAAGGAAAGTCAAAACCCCCGATAAGAAAAAGCAATCAGCCGCTGTCACCGACCGGGACCCAGATCGGATGGTGGAGTACTATTCTACCACAAAGAGACAGGCATCATCGAATCGAAGGCCGAATAGAAAGCATTCCCCCCAGTTAAGAGTGCTTCTGCCCCGCCAACAGCT